>CAUZXS010002949.1:102500-110000 GCA_963585895.1 Sepioteuthis lessoniana | reverse complement strand
ATCTATCTATCTATCTATATATCTATCTCTACTATTAATATAACTATTCTTCCTAGTTCTCCATATCTATCTTGATAGATCAAATCAAGTCTTCCTACATTTTATCAATATTTCCAGTGCTGTTCCTTTCTATCTATCTATCTATCTATCTATCTATCTATCTATCTATCTTCATATCAGTCTCAATATCTATCCACTCACATACAAACACACATATATATTCATGTATGTCTATACATCTATTCATTCAGTTTTCTCTTTTACTCTATCTCTATTTATCCATCTCTTATTCCATCCCAATCTATCTATCTATCTATCTATCTATCTATCTATCTATCTATCTATCATTTTTGTCTGTTCATATATATATATATATATATATATATATATATATATATATATATATATATATATATGCCAGACTGTCAATATCTAACTACCCCTCTCTATCTATCATCATAAGTTTATCACTCTTTCTTTATATCTCTCTATTTCCATCACTCTCCCTGTATTATTTATCTATCTTGCTCTCCTAGTTTTATCTATCTATCTATCAATCTATCTATCTAGTCATCCCAGTTCCTTTCATATCTATCTATCTATCTATCTATCTATCTATCTATCTAAATATATCACATCTCTCTCTGTCTCTGTCTCTCTCTCCGGTAATTCCCCCTTTTCACATCCGAACCACCACTCATAACCCCACCTCCAAGCCTTATATATGTATATGCTTGTTAACATGTGTGTATTGAGACACAAGTAACTCTCAATGATTACCTATTGTTCCCACGGTGTCATCCGGTGCAATTTTCCCCTTTCCTCACTCTTCTCTTGGTGCTCTGCTCTCATAAAATGGCGGTCATTGCATTGTTTCCCGCCACGACCACCTTACCCTACTGCCACTGCCACCACTCTACACCCCGCAGTACACCAACCCCCTCTTTTTCTGCCATGGCACTTTTCAAATTGAAACTTTCAACAAATGATTGACGCTTTGTTGTCTAAAAAAACACACAATAAAACACAATAAAAATAGAGCAATAAATAAATAAATAAATAAACAAACGTATCCTCTGTGTGAAACAAACGAAAATAAAATCAAAAACAAACAAATAAACAAACAAACACTGGGGAATAGACGGTAAAATTTCTTGTTTAGGTTCGTTTCTAATCTAATTCGAAAATTCCTATCCTCCCCACCACAAACCCAAATATGGATACAGGCCCGGTAAGGTGAACGTCTTTTTTTTTCTTTATAAGAACTATAATCTAATAGTCTTCATCACTGTCATCATCTCATCAGCACAGATTCCCTTAACTCTCTCTCTCTCTCTCTCTCTCTCTCTCTCTCTCTCTCTCTCTCTCTCTCCATCCGTCCTTATCGGCCATAGCTCTTGTTAAGTCCTCTAAACGGTACGCACTGTTGGCACAGAGCTGATGAATGTAAATTTTAGCTAGCCGGCCATCACTGGCACGTCCATGTGTCGGGGTCCCTTGAAGAACGTCGCTTATGAATTCGTCCTTAGTTCTGTCACAGTGCCCTGCGTGGCTTGTTCGTTTTATTTGGATATTTAGCGAGATGAGATTTTGGAAGTGATTTATCAACCCTTGTGGATGCTAAATTCTGTCGATATATATATATATATATATATATATATATATATTAACATTGCTTCCAGGTCCACTCTGACACGGAGTGGTAGCTCCTGATAGGGTCCTATCTATGGGTCAAATAGAACTACCTACTTATAATAAAACTGAATTGTTCGAATTAGAACTGTTTGACTGAACTGAATGACTTGAAATAGAAATGTTTTTGATAAACTGTGTACTTACATTTGTACTGTGTACTTATACTAAACTGAATTGTTTGAAATGAAACTTTTTGACATTGAAACTGTACTTACATTAAACTGAATTGTTTAATATAGAACTGTTTTGACGTTTGCATAAAAATAGATTTGGCGTTGAATAACCTACAAAGGTTGATATGCCAAAAAACCCAAACAACCAACCAACCAACAAATAAACAATCCAGGTCTGCATAAATCTGGCAGTTATGGTAATGAAAGGATCACTCGACATTTTTCAAAGCTCTCGGGCTGGAGCCTCATCATCCGATGCAATTTTGTGTCTTATCCAGGACGCTCGTTGGGTTGGGGAAGGTCCTACCTCTTTGGTGCAAGACGGCACATTCTACTACTCCTGCTGATTGGGTCGTTATATAAACTTCAAAGAATTTCTTACTAATCTTTGATATCTTATTTATTTATTTTTGAGAAAGCGTTTAATATCAGTTTCTAAAATGGTGGGGGTGGATCAAGTTTAATTGGTCTTTTGAGGAGGTCTTGACAGTTTAGAAACCCTATCCCTGAATTAGATGAAGCATTGTTATTAGCATAAATAGAGCTAGTCCATGATCTAAGCAATATTGGCTTAGGGTCATATGACTGTAAAGGGACACCCTAAAATGGGCTTTATTTATTTGTTTGTTTTAATTTTTAATTTTTTTTAAAATTTGTTGTTTGTCTTTTTCTTTTTTTTTTTTTTTTTTTGTGAAGTAGATGATGGAAGATATAATGAAGTAGGAGTGTGAAGTGATGAAGCATTGACAATAGTCGATATTGTTTGCTGAGATGGTAGGAGGATCAAATTTCGATTCGTGTCTTGTAAAAAAAATAGGCCCTCCCAAATATTAATTCCGCCATTTCTTTTTTGTTTGAATATTTATTTGTTATGGTTTTTTTTTCTTATTTTCGTTTTCCTTTTTTTTTTTCTTTCTTTTTATTAAAGCTCGTTTATTCTATTAGAATATACATGGGTAGGTTCCCGTGGCGAAGTGGCAAATGTTCTGAACTGCGAAAATGTAGTGAGTTCAAACTCCAGTCGCTCTATTCCGTTCACTTTCAGACTAATACCGTTGAGAATAGTATGAACCCTCTTATGTATCCAGCTACGGGTTACATGGTACCATTACTGTTCTTCCACTTGGATGGCTTTGACTTTACCTCTCATCTCGCAAACCGTTTATTTAAAACAAGCAAGAAATACTTGGCAGTGCCGGAGAATCTAGAACGAACTCATAAGCGACGTTCTTCTATGGACTCATCGCTTTGAACACACCAGTATTATCCGTCCAGCAAAAAGTCACAATCATATGCTGGGTGGGTGTGGACATTGGGTACCGTCTAGAAGACCGGCCAAAAGCAATGATCGATAAGAACGTGTTATCCGTGGTGAAATGATTATCGTCGTAGGAAATGGACACGAGTTCGACTCCTGGACGTGACTGATTGCATTTCACGTAGTACTAATACCCTTGGGAAAATATGAATACAATTGTTCTCTCTCCAGCTATGGGTAAATAGTAGGACAGACTTGGTTCTTCAGCCGTGGTGAGGCCACTAGTCTAGGAGAAGGAAAACTGAATTCAAACCTGTTAAATCCGCTTAAAAATTGACCTTGTGTCATATCCTGCCCGAGCGGAGGGGTTGGATAAAAACGGGTTCCTTTGAGGATGATGATAATGTTGATGTCGATTATGATAATACATAGTGAAGTATTCGTTGCAATATTTTATTTAATTAACTTTTCAATTGATTTGCAGTCATCTTATTAAACTATACAAAGTGATTCGAAGTGAATTATAGAAATTCCTATAAAAGTATAAGTTGTCATTTCCCATAAATTTTTACGCAAATATATAAATTATACAAGGTCAGGCAGAAATACCTACCACATTTTAAACTGTCACTTATGTGGTGCAAATGAACGTAGGCAAGTGATAATGGCGGCTCCATCAAGCTAATCTATGGCTATTTTTTTTATATATGATCAGTTACAATCCTAGCATGGACCAATGAACGTTTGGAAATATTTTTTATCATATTTACCCAACCCCTCCGCTCGGACAGGATATGACACAAGGTCAATTTTTTAAGCGGGGTTTAACAGGTTTGAATTCAGAGTTTTCCTTCTCCTAAACTAGTTGCCTCACCAAGGCTGAAGAACTTAGTCTGCCCTACTATTTACCCATAGCTGGAGGGAGAATAATTGGATTCATACCTTTCCCAAGGGTATTAGTGCTATGTGAAATGCAATCAGTCCAGGATTTGAACTCGTGTCGCCGTGTCCAATTCCTGCGACGATAACAATTACACCACGGGCACCTCCCGAGAATATTTTTCATGACGAGTGAATCTGTAATTGGTACATGGAATCTGTAATTGGTACATAGAGAGTTGCTTGGGGTCATTTCATGTTATGTTGGAATGAGGTTGTTCCGGACAGAATTTTCAACCCTTTGCAGTATCGATTTTCTATCTTGAACAACATCGTTCCGACGTAACATGAAATGAGCTCTCTGTGTAGCAATTACAGATTCACCAGTTTTTAAAAATATGTTTCAACACCAAAATCGCGGTAAGCACTTGTTCGGACTATGACTGTAATTGATAGTTGGAGAAAATAAATGAATTTTTATTAGTAGTGATTTAAATCAATGCAGTTGTGTGCAAATTATTTACATTACAGAGGAATACTTGATGAATAGAATTATTGATGTTAAACAACGATACTTGAAACCATTTAACTATGTGCAAACAAAAGATTAATATCAAATAGAATTATCAGTTTCAGATAAGAATTCTTAAAACCACTTAAATGTGTACAAACAACTGGTTTAAAAAAAGTTACCTACAAACTATTCGATTATTAATCATATATATGTTCGCCAATGGCCCGGGAGACCTGGGTTCAATCCCAGGTCGAGTCATACCAAAGACTTTAAAAATGGTACTTGATACCACCTTGCTTAACACTCAGCATTATAAGGTACGGTTCAAGGGTAAAGTGGAGCAATCCTGGGAATGGAGTAGCGCCCTCCCCTACACCTTGGTGTAGTAGCTATCGAAAAGGGAGCCTTCGGGTCACCCTCGACTATGGTCGCTAACTTTACTTACTTATATATATATATATATATATATATATATGTTGTAAAAGTAAGCAAAGTTGCGACCGTAGTCGAGGGTGACTCAAAGGCTCCCTACACCTTGGTGTAGCGGTGGGTGCTACTCCTTTTCTTGGATTGCTCCATTTTACCCTTGATTCGTACCTTATAATACTGAGTGTTAAGCAAGGGGGTATCAAGTACCACTTTTTGAGTCTTTGGAATGACTCAACCTGGGATTGAACCCAGTTCTCCGTGGCCATTGGCGAATACTCTGGCTTTAACTTTTGATCACCCGTAAAGGTTGATATGCCGTTTAACAAAGGAACCAAACCAAACTAACTAAAATATTGCATACAATTTCCTGTAAGAACTCCATAAGGAATAAGAAAAAGATTCCTGAAGATTTATTGCTCCCTTTTTAATTCTGTCAAGAATGCTTCCTGTCTTTTGAAATTTTCAACATCCTTCTTCAGGATGCCTGAAGAATTCTTCATGGCAATGATGTCAGATGACTATCCACGTAAACTTTCAAGTCCATCTTTTTCGAAAAAAATAATCGAGCATTTCTGAAAGTACATGCAGCTCTGAGAAATAAAACCCCATCCCCCAAAAAGGAGTGCCCCAGGTATAATATTACATCCGATGGTCCACTCTGGTCCGGAGTGGTTGCACCGGTTAGAGCCCTATACATAGATTAAACAGATCTGTTCAAAACTTAATTATATTTGATAAGTAAGTAACAACTACAAAAAAATTGTAAAAATGAACGTGATTCCCTAACCTCTCGGCATAAAATAACCCCTGACGAACTGACATACGATTAAAATCAATCACTCAATCAATCAAAAAGTGAATTTTTTAAAAGTTGGCTGAAGGATGCACTTACGGACATTTATGTTGGGTTTAGTTTTGTTGGGTTTTATGGCATATCAACCATTGTAGATTATTTAATGCCAAATCTTCCCTATACATATATATTAGATATATATTACTTCGTTTGGTTGGGTTTTATGGCATATCAACCATTGTAGGTTATTTAATGCCAAATCTTCCTTATACATATATATTAGATATACATGACTTGGTTTGGTTGGGCTTTATGGCATATCAACCATTGTAGGTTATTTAATGCAAAATCTTCCTTATACAAATATATTAGATATATATGACTTGGTTTGGTTGGATTTTATGGCATATCAACCATTGTAGGTTATTTCATGCCTAGTACTGTTTATAAATACATGATGAATATATATACGATATTTAAACACATTTTGTAAATAATATTCTTAAACGAGCCAGTACTCTTTTTTGCACTCAATTAAAGTATTGCTCTTCAACAGTCACAATTTAACAGTCATTAGTTTGCACACAGTTTGTTCTATTTGACTTATAAATAGTACCCTATCACTCTGGGTCAAAGTGGACCTGGGAACAATGGCAATGAAGGGGTACTCCACATTCTCCAAATCTCCAAGGCTTGAGCCTCGCTATCAGATTGTTTAAGTATATATCCAGGACATTCATTGGTGAGGTATTCTTCTGCAGAGATGCAGTCGGTGCCTTCTACAGCCTCAGCCGCCTGGGCTGCCCGAGTTGGAGACCCCTGAACTAAATATTGATATATTGACTAAGAATATAGCAGCTTTATAATCTACATCTCGCTATAAAATGTTACTTTAAGCTCAGAGGTTTTCGGAGCTGAACAGTTGTTATAAGAAGTGAACCCACAACCCAAGTTTAAATCCTGGACGAAGCTGTTTGCATTTCACATATCGCTAATACTCCCAGAAATAAATACAACTATTCTCCCTCCATCTATGAATAAATAATAGAGATCGGTACCGCCAGGCGATTTCTACCCCAGACACGCCACCTGAGTTGCAATCCGACGATCAGACCATATTACGAAACAAGTCTGTTTCTCAGTACAGTACAAGGCCAGATAGAACGTAATGGTAGAAAGAATTTATTTCCCCTATCTTACGAATTGGGATTATCTGCCTGCCCTTTTAAAAAAGAGCATTTGAAATAATGGTTTGTTGTTAGACTTGAACAGTATGCACAGCCAGTCTCTGAGTGTCGCTAGTCTGGGATACACTTCGGTCAGCTGTGTTGGTCGGTACACGGATCTAGTCGAGTGTGTCCTGATACCAGAGGCAGTCTGCGGAGACCATCTGACATGGATTCCAAAAAGCCGGCATTCATGTCGAGCGTGCCAAGACGGGCATTCACGTGCCTCTGGGGGCCGTCCTCCCAAGTCCTAACACTCCGTTGAGAGGTTAAGTTTATTGCCTGGCGCCTGAGGTGCCTCTTTTTATGAGAATACCGACGGGACCCAAGGCATTTTTATGCTCACCAGGAGTGTCTGGGCTACGGCCCTGAATCTGGACCCACCTAAAACAAGGCCCTGTGCCTTATTCGTCCGGTCTGTGGGACGTACGACAAATACCAACTTGAACAGCAAACAGCTGAGTCTATTAGGAAAGACGAGACTAAGAGATAATTTACGTATTTAAAAACTGGAGCCGTGTAATTTGTCAAAG
>CAUZXS010002949.1:62500-97500 GCA_963585895.1 Sepioteuthis lessoniana | reverse complement strand
GAAAAAATGTGTTTACAAATCATATATTTAATATATATATGTATAAAGAGGATTTGGCATTATATAACCTACAAGGGTTGATATACCATAAAACCCAAACAAAGGAAGAAAAATTATATATATATTCATTGTTCAAACTGCCAATTATTCTTGTCATAAACAGCCAACTTTTTCATGTCATACAACTTTTCCAAAGTTTTTATATATTCTTTACACTTTTTATACATCCATCGTTAACTTAACATCACTTATATAACCCCTCATAGCCCTGATGATGGTTCAATTGAACCGAAACACTATAGTGTTGACTTTGTTTCTCGATAATTCTCTTCTACTTGGATTACCTTGTTAGCAATTTTTCTTTACAAACTGTCGCATTACAATCCATTATTTTCTTCCATATATATATATATATATATGTGTGTGTGTGTGTGTGTGTGTGTTTGTGTGTGTGTAAAGAGGATTTGATATTAAATAACCTACATTTGATATTAAATAACCTCGATTATGCAAAGGCAACAATTAACATATCCACGACACACACACACACACACACACACACACACACACACACACACACACACACACACACACTGTCTCTGTCTCTGTCTCTCTCTCTGTCTCTCTCTGTCTCTGTCTCTACCTGTCTCTCTGTCTCTGTCTCTCTCTGTTTCCGTTTCTTACTTTCTTATGCAGCTACATTTGATATATCGCAGGTCTTCTTTTCTTGATCTATTACTATCAGATTCGATCTTCAGTCAAAGATTATTATTATTATTATTATTATTATTATTATTATTATTATTATTTCGAGCTTTTCATATCACCTCAAACCGCAGAATATTCTCTGAAGTCTGAAATGACGGCAAGTCTCCTCAGATCCCCTGTACTCTTCCAAACATTCTAGATGATTTTATCACTGCTGTGGTCGTGATAATTCCTATTCTTCTTCTGTTCACCAGATCCCCTTGTTTCTTTTTCAGAAATTAAAAGTTAGAATAGGGTAGGCATATTGTCGACGGTGCTTGGTGACAGTCAGTTTCTCGTCTATGCGATCATCAGACCACTTTTTATTTCCAAATTTAGCAAACCACACGCACACACACACACACACACATATATATATATATATACGAATTATATTCAAAAATATTTGTTCTTACATGTAAATACTTTGCAATCATATTTATTATTACCATATTTACCAACCCCTCCGCTCGGGCAGGATATGACACAAGGTCAATTTTTTAGCGGAGTTTAACAGGTTTGAATTCAGAGTTTTCCTTCTCCTAGACTTGTTGCCTCACCAAGGCTGAAGAACCTAGTCTGTCCCACTATTTACCCATAGCTGGAGGGAGAATAATTGGATTCATACCTTTCCCAAGGGTATTAGTGCTATGTGAAATGCAATCAGTCTTGTCCAGGATTTGAACTCGTGTCGCCGTGTTCATTTCCTACGACGATAACCATTACACCACGGGCACCTCCATCATATGTACTATTACAGTCGGCCTTTAACCGAAGTTAGTGCCCTTGGAAAGGGCCATGAAAGCCTCGAGAGCCAAGTCGGCTGGGGCTATAGAATATACCGACTGCTTCTGTGCTGAGGGATAAGACTCCCCCAATGAGTGTCCTAGATATGACACTAAGCAATCTGATGGTGAGGTTCCAGTAATGGTGGAGCTTTAGAGAATGCAGAGTACCCCTTCACTGCTATTGCTCCCAGGCCCACTCTGAGCCGGAGTGGTAGCACCTAATAGGGTCCTATCTAGAGGTTAAATAGAACTAAACCGTGTAAGTAAGTAAGTAAAGATGGCGACCTTATTCGAGGGTGACCCGAGGCCCCACTTTTAATATCTACTACACCGAGACGTTGGGGGGGCACTACTCCGTTCCCTGGATTACTCTACTTTACCCTTGATCCCTATCTTATAATGCTGAGTGTTAAGCAAGGCGGCATCAAGTACCATTTTTTTGAGTCTTTGGTAGGACTCGACCTAGGATTGAACCCCGGTCTCCTGAACCATTAACGAACACTCTACTCAATAGGCCAATGGTCCTGTAACCGTGTACTTACGCTAAAATTAATTGTTTGAAATTATCAGTTTTTACATTTAACTGTGTGTAGGCAAAAACTGTACTTAAGCTAAACTGAATTGCTTGAAATAGAACTGTTCAGACATTTAACTGTTTATAAACAAATGACTGATGTTTAATGGAATTGTTAGTGATACATTGCAATATTTGGAACAATTTAACTTTGTTGACATGCTAAACTGAATTATTTAAAATACAACTGCTTTTACATTGGTTCACTTCGAACAATCCCCAAAGGTTTGGTTAAGAGACTGGAAGAATCGGAAATAAGAAGACAAGTGGATACCATCCTAACTACAGCATTATCAAGAGCGGCCAGAATACTGAGGAAAGTCCAGGAGACTTGAAGAGACTTGCTGTCACTTACTGTAAGAAATCATCAGCCAAGAGTTAAGAACTCTCAAACGAGTAAAATAATAATTTTCAGATACAAACAGATCCCTTGATTCAGGCTAGAATGCAGAATTTAATATACAAAAAAAAAAAAAAAAAAAAGGAACTGGTCGTGGTCGTGGTTGTGGATTTTGCCATTCCGTTCAACCACAGTGAAAATAAAAGAAAACTAAAAAGACAGGCAAAATACGTGAACCCAGGAAGAGAACTGAACCCCCCCCCCAAAAAAAAAACTGTCGATCATGAAGCTGTCTGTGATACCAATTGTAGTTGGGGCATTTGGAACTGTCCCAAAAGATTTAGAAAAAGAAACTGGAGGAATTTGAGGAAGAATCGAGACTATTCTGACTACAGCATTACAAAGATCGAATACCTGAGGAGACTTGCTGTCACTTTAGTGACACACCACCAGCTAACGTTGGTATGAAAAACTCGCTAGGAGTAAGTGATAGAGATGAAACAATCAATCACATAATAAGCGAATGCAGTAAGTTAGCGCAAAAAGAGTATAAAACTAGATACGACTGGGGAAGGTAGTCCACTGCAAGAAGTTTTAATTTGACCATACAAACAAATGTAGTCCACCTACTCGCTAGGAGTAGTTGATAGAGATGAAACAATCAATCACATAATAAGCGAATGCAGTAAGTTAGCGCAAAAAAAGTATAAAACTAGATGCGATTGGGGAAGGTAGTTCACTGGGAATTGTGCAAGAAGTTTTAATTTGACCATACGATCAAGTGGTATATGCACAAACCAGAATCCATTCTCGAAAATGAGACACACAAAATTCTCTGGGATTTTGAGATAAAAACGGATCTCATAATCTAAGCCACTAAAAAGAAAATGCCGTGGACTTTGCCGTTCAGGCTAACCACATGGTAAAACTGAAGGAAAGCGTAAAGAGAGATAAGTACCTAGACCTTGCTTGAGAAATGAAAAAACGATAGAAGATTAAAGCGACGGTGATACCAATTGTTATTGGTGCGCTTGGTACAGACTCCAAAGGATTGATAAAGGGACTGGAGAACCTGGAAATAAGAGGACGAGTGGAGACAACAGCATTATTAGGATCCGCCAGAATCCTGAAGAGAGTCCAGGAGACTTGAGGACATTTGCTGTCACTCAAACTACTGTGATAAACCATCGGTTAACACTGGTGTAAGAAAATCTCAAAAGAGTAACATGATAATTAGAAGATAACCTGCCGAAAAGTGGACTTTGCAGTCGTAGCGGAAAAATCAAAGAAAACGAAAAGAGACACAGGTATTTGAACCTTGCTAGACAGCTAAAAAAAAGCTGAGGAACGTGAAACTGACGGAGATACCAATTGTAACTGAGGCGCTCAGAACGATTGCCAAATGGTTGGAAAGGGGACTGGAAGAGTGGGAAATCGGAGGACAAGCCGAGACCAATCAGACTGCAGCATTTATGAAATCGGCCAGAATTCAGAGAAGAATCCTGGAGACCTGAGGAAACTTGTTGTCACAGTGAAAAACCATCAACTAAGATAATTAAGATTACTATTATTATTATTATTATTATTATTATTATTATTATTATTATTATTCATATTTACTAACACCTCCGCTCGGGCAGGATATGATACAAGGTCAATTTTTAAGCGGAGTTTAACAGGTTTGAATTCAGAGTTTTCATTCTCCTAGAGTAGTTGCCTCACCAAGGCTGAAGAACTCAGCCTGTCCTATGAAGTAGAATACGGAGAGTCACGATTGAAAGTTGTACAATAAATGAGTACTGCAATTTGGCTACACGGGAAGAAGAAATCAAGCACGACAAGGGTAGGAACAGTCATACACTGGGAACTGTGGAAATAGATTGGTTTAACATGGGTTGTCATATAAAATAAAACGGACACCATACTCTGGAACTTTGAGATCCAGGAATTAAGAAGATCGGGACAAGAGAAATTGTTCGAGGCGGTTCTAGCGGGAAGATGAAAGGAAAAACTGATAACATGACACATTTCCTCCTCCGCCACCTCTACAAATCCTATCCCACCTCTTCTGTTTCCATTCTCCTGTTCCTTTTCTCCTCTTCCAACTGCACATATTCCTTCTCTTCGCTTCTTACTCTCCAGCTCCCCCAACTCTTCCTAGTCTTCTCCCACTCCTTCGCTCCCCTTCTCTTCGTTTCTCTTTTTCTTTTTCTCCTCACTCTCCTACTCACCATCTGAAAGCGAAAACATTGATAGCATAACATCGTCTCCTCTTTCTATTTCTCCTCTTCTTTTTTCTCGTCCCCTCTTCTTTTCCTCCTCCTTTCACTACAACCATTCCTCCTCCTCTTCCTCCTACTCTCTTCTTCCTCCTCCTGTCTCTCTCATCTTCATTCTCCTCTGCTGACTCTCCTTCCCCCTCCTCCTCGCCTCGTCCTCCTCCCAGTCTTTTAATTTTTTATTAAGTATATTTCTTATTAATCTTTTTGCCTTCCTTTTTTATCTCTCTAATTATCCTGCAATCTTGATCCAGCGACATTCTTTTTTTTTTACCCGTCCAACGTTTTTTTTTTTGTTTAATCTCGATCTTAACAACACCCTCCTCCTTCTCCTTCTCCTCCTCCTCCTCATTATCGTCATCATCATCATCGTCGCCCATTCCAAACATCCTAATCAGAATCATGATTGGCATAGTTGTCGACCGTTGTCATAGTCGCTCGGCATTGTTGTCAGGTCCTCGTCACTTCCCCCCGATATGACACAGATTTACTTGGTTACCATGGCAACAAATGAATGGAACCCAGCCTCCCCGCAACCCTTTACCCAGCCTCCATCGCCCCACCCCGCCTCATTCCGAATTCCCCTTTTCTGATTCTCGCTCTCCAACTACAAACCCACTGTTTCTACGGGTTCTCTCGCTATCTCAGCTTCTTTCTTTACTTTATTTAAGATTAAGCTTCTTCATCCGCGCTTCCAGCACCGCCACCCCTGCCACTCCGACCCCACCCAGACCTGCATTTCGTTTTGAGGGCGCCTCCGCCTCCTCATGTCTGGGACATGAATGTCAGGAGGGGATTTGTGGGGAGGAACGGGATGAGGTTTGCCAGAGAATAAAAGAAGAAAGAGAAAGAATTTCTTTTGTTATTCTTTTTCTTCTCCCTCTCTCTCTCTCTCTCTCTCTCTCTCTCTCTCTGTTCGCTTGTCTGCCTCTCTTTCCTTTTTCTCTTTTGACATTTTTCTTTTTATTTCTTTTTTGCTAAGGTTAGTTTGCCCGGTAATTATTTGCTGAGCTTGACTTAGTTTGGGCACAAGGCCAGAAGTACGGGCACCCAGTGAGAGTCGAACTCACTAACAATTGTCGGCTAATCTAGTTTGCTAGTGTCCTTTTGCCCGGAAAAGTTTTATTTTTAAAAAGTTTCATTATATTTCTAAAATCAGCGTTCGTTGAGACAGATTTCCTATTAACTTTTCTTTTTTCTTTTCTTTTTTTTCCCTTTTTTTTGGGGGGGGGCTAATCTTTTTCTTCTTCTTCTTCTTGGACATCAAGATGGACTCACTGAAACATAATCCCTGCGAAATGACATGAAGGATCCAGCTAGATACTTTGACGACCTGCTACACTAAGGGATAATTTGATTATGATTTTTTGTGGGAGGGGAGTGGGGGCTCAAAACAACTAAAGCAGATCATTATAATTTATACTATAACAAGTAGAATTCTTTCTCAAATAACAGGGGGTGTCCTCTTGGTGTAATGGTTAAAGCGATGGACTGTGGAATCGTAGTAAGCGAGTTTGTACTCCAGTCGCGCTATTACGTTCACTTTCGGGCAAATACCCTTGGGAAAGGTATGAACCCCCTTATCCTCCCAGCTATGCGTTAAATAGTACCACAACTGTTCTTATAGATTTGGCATTAAATAACCTCCAAAGGTTGATATGCCATTAAACAAAAATAATAAAATCAATGATCGAGCTTTTATAATAAATGAAACGGTACTTGTCTCTTGTTTCAAGATGGTTTGGTTTTTATGGCATATCAAACATTTTTGGTTATTTAATGCCAAATCCATTTTTAGACATATGATCAATTCTATTTTAAGCCATTCAGTTTAGCATAAGTATGGAGTTTAGTTCTATTTGACCCATTGATAGGACCCTATCAGGTGCTACCACTCCGGGCCACAGTGGACCTGGGAGTGATGGCAATGAAGGGGTACTCGGCATTCCCTAAAGCTTTAGCATTACTGAAGCCTCACCATCAAACTGTTTAGTATCACATCTTGGAGATTCGTTGGGGGAATCTTACTCCTCTGCAGAGATGCAGTCGGTGTATTCTACAGCCCCAGCCGACTGGGCCATTCAATATGGTATCGCAGGTCGTATTGATGAGATAAGACCACATCGGTCGGCTGAAATCCCTTCAAATTACTCAAGTAAACAAACAAACAAACAACAAATCATTGGGAGAAAGTAAAAGAGAAGAAGTTGGAAGAGAAATAAAATTTCATAATAATGGTTGGTTGGTTGGTTTTAAACATATCAAGCTTTGTAAACAATTTAATAACAGACTCTGTTTGCACACACACACACACACACACACACACACACACACATATATATATATATATATATATATATATATAATTTGCAAATGAATAGTTTGTAGATAACATTTTTAAACGAGCTAGAGTTAAAGTATTACAATGTAACATTAACAATTTAATATCAGTCATTTGTTTGCACATAGTTAAAAGGTTATACATATATGATTCGTTAATGAATATTTGTTTACGTAATCTTGCATTTAAATGAATTAGAGCTAATATGTTGGCAAAGATGTATTTCTGTTGTTTGCGCACAGTAAAGTGGTTTTTAAATATTGTTCGCACCAATACTGTTATTTGCACGCAGTTAAATGGTTTCAAGTATTTTTAACGCAAATAATTGTTTAGAATTAATCATTTGTTTGCTCACAGTTAATGGCTTCAAGTACTGCTTGGCAATACTAACAATTCAATTTAACATCAGTCATTTTTTTGCGGGCATGTTAAACAGTTCTTCGACAAACAGTTCTCTTTGATCCATAGCTTGGTTTGGTTTGGTTTGGTTTGGTTTTATTGCATATCAACCATTGCTGTTTATACATATATATCAGATATACGATTTGAGAACACATTTTGTAGATACAAATAGTTAAATGATCCAACACTTCTATTTCTAAGAATTCAATTTAGCATAATTCATCAAAGTGAAATTGTTTCAAGCATTGCTATGTATCATTAATAATTCAATTAAACATCAGTCATTTGTTTGCACATAGTCAGATGATCAAACTGTTCAATTCCAAACAAGCCAATTTAGCAAAAGTTATTCGTTTGCTTTGTCAGGTGCTACCACTCCGGAAAAGAGTGGACCTGGGAGCAATGGCAATGAAGAGGTACACTGCATTTTCCAAAGTCCCAGCTTTACTGGAGCCTTTCAATCAGATTGTTTAGTGTCATATCCAGGGTACTCTTTGGGGACGGGGTCTTACGCCTCTGCAGAAATGCAATTGGTGTATTCTACACCTCCAGCCGACTAGGCCACAGTTCTATTTGACCCCATAGATAGCACTCTATCAGATAATACCACTCTGGATCAGAGTAGACCTGGGTTTGATGATTACCTTTTATCGTCAGAATGTGTTTCATGCGCAAGGTGTGACAAAAATACCCCCTGCATTTTAAACTGTCGCCTATGTGATGCAAGTAAATTTAGGCAAGGGGCAATGGTAGATCCATCTAACTATTGTCATATCATTTTTTTACATACTATTCGTTACAATCATGGGTTGGACTGGTGCACACCCTGCTTTTGCTTTTGAAACATTTTTCAAGACTGGTGAATCTATAATTGCTTCACAGAGAGCTTTTTGTGCTCACTTCATGTGACGTCGGAATTATCGATATTGCTATGAGTTGAAAAATCAGCAAACCCACTGTGTGCATCGGTCCGAGCCAAGATCAGAACTGATCATTTCAGAAAAAAAAGGATTAAACATAAACCTAATCGAGCTAGCGTTGCCAGTTGCCCAGTTTCACTTGCACCAGATTGATGACAGTTTAAAACGTGGAAAGTATTTCCGTCACACCCAGTGTAACGAAGTGCGGATCATCCGACCTTATGCATATATTTTAATGTAACACAGCAAAAATGTCACATCTCGAAACAGACGGATTTATACTAATTACAAACATAGGTTAAATGTGGTTGGTTTGGTTTGATTCGGTTTCTTTGTTTAATGGTATATCAACCTTCTTAGATTATTTAATGCTAAACCATTCTAGTAGAACGGCAATGATACTCTGTAACCCATTGATGGGGAGATAAAAGAGTTCATATCTTTCCCAAGGGTATGAATCCGAAAGGGAATGTAATAGCATGACTACAGTTCGAACTTGCTTATTTCGATCTCGCAGTCCAGGACTTTACCCACTACGCCAAGGTGTCTCTGTACGGATTGTTTCGATGGGAGAGACGGTTGGTTTGCGGGAAAATGTTAGATATGAATGAAAAGTAAAAATGATAAAGTCTTTTATTTATTGTTTGAAACACATCAAGACTAGATGTCAGACTAATTTTGTGTACTAAGTCTTAAATCTGACATTTTTCGTCAAAATTGTTTCATGATTTACAAACAAACTCGGGGTAGTCGCCGTGGCGTAATGGCTAACATGTTGGACTGTGTTTTCTAAGTATGCAAGTTCGATCTCCTGGCACGGTACTACGTTCACTTTCAGACCAATACCCTTAGGAAAGGCATGAACCTCCTTATCACCCCAGCTTTGGGTTAGATAGTATAACTAAGTAAAGTTGGCGACCTTAGTCGAGGGTGACCCGAAGGCTCCCTTTTCAATAGCTACTACACCGAGGTGTTGGGCAGGGCGCAACTCCATTCCCTGGATTACTCCACTTTACCCTTGATCCTTACCTAATAATACTGAGTGTTAAGCAAGGCGGTATCAAGTACCATTTGTACAGCTTTGGCATTAAATAATCTACGAAGGTTGATATGCCTTTAAACTAGGAAATCAAACATATTGATTTTGTCTTAAATCTGACTTTCTACGTGAAAACTCTTCCAAGATTTACAAAACAAACATTAAAAATGTACCAATTTTTTGTAATGGTTGCCCCAAGGAAAGGTGGTCTAGTCGGCTGGGGCTGTAGAATGCACTGACTGCATCTCTGCAGAGGGGTAAGACTCCCTCAACGAACGTCCTGATTTTGATACAAAACAATCTGATTGTAAGGCTTCAGTAAATCTGGAGCTTTGGGAAATGCGGAGTACCCCTTCATTGCCATGGCTCCCAGGTCCACTCTTGCCCGTAGTGGTAGCACCTGATAGAATCCTATCTATGAGTCAAATAGAACTAAACTGCGTACTTATGCTTTGAAATTAATTTTTTTTTTACATCTGTGTTTAAACTGTGTACCTATGTTAAACTGAATTGTCTGAAATGGAACTGTTTCCACATTTAACAGTGTAAGCAAAAAACTATACTTATACTAAATTGAATTGTTTGAAACCTTTATCAAAATGACTTAATTCGGTGTTAAGTGACCCAAAAAGGGTTGATATACCATAAAACAAAACAACCAACCGACCAACCAACCCAAAAAAGGAATTACAATACATGAATTCAGAATTCTAAGAAACTAATAAAGTGTGAAAACATCTGTTATTTACAAAGCTTTGTTTAATTTGGCACACATGTCTTAGGTTGCTCTTCAGTACCTGATATTACAAAAATGTCCCCCATTTAAATACTAAACGATCTAATCTCTACTTAACTTTTTGTGATGTACCTACAAGTGTTGATATAGTTGACAGAACTAAAGCATTATCATCAAGTCAGACAGCCGGCATAGATTTCCTTGATTGTCTCTCTCTTTTTGTTGTGTAGGAAACCTTCCACCCCTCTTGAAAGTGAACTGTTCTGCTCGTGGAGTTGATGAATGAAGGCTTTAAGTAAAAGCCTATCAATTAACATAGGGCGGTACGCTGAGCTAGTCTTGCTACTCACGCGACTTTTGTACCTTGTTATTACCAGCCTAATAAACCCTTTTTATTGTTACATGTTATTCAGTGTTTGTCTTTACAAACCCCAAATTAATATCATAACACTCTCTCTCTTTTTCTCTCGCTCACGCGCGCGCTATTCTTCCCTCTCATCCATCGCTCCCGGCAGGTCTCATAGACTACATCCTGTATCTGTACAGAATTGTTGTGGGTAAGTTCTTGTTAGTCGGCCAACTCTGGCACGTCCATGAAGGGTTCCATTAGAGAACGGCATTTTTGATTTCGTCCTTGCTTCTCCAGCAATGTCCTGCATTTCTTGTTCGTCTTATTTAGATTGTTTAAGAGATAGGAGGTAATTGGCCATACAGCTGCTGTTTCGTTGGATGTTGCTTCCAGGATTTGTTCAATATAACTCATAGCCTTCTTGTGCAGTTTCCGTCAAGCTTTTTCTCAATACATTTTAACAGTATCCATATGGTATATCAATAAAATAGTATTGTCACAAATGCTGCTTGAAAAAAAAATCCGTTTAATTATTTGTTTTTAATTGGAATCATTTTGAGATGAGGCTTCTTAATCTGAGAATTAATTTTTTTTTTTATTTATTGCGGACTTTTTTTCCTCATCTTGGTAGTTTTTGTGCTGTTTCTTCTTTCACTACGTTTCGACCAAATTTCACCTCTGGCCTTCTTCAGGTACCCGTGGCGCAGCGGATAGAGGCGTTGAGTCTCTACGGTTCCAGGTGAGCATTGTCAGAAGATAGCGGTTTCAAATCCTACCCAAGCCGGCCAGAGGTTTACTTGCTCAAAAACGTGGTGCGATAGACAACAACTATGGAAGGCAGTAATTACTGGGGATACGGTTACAAGACTCAGCATTTCTATCCGAGGTCGCGGTAAATCACCTGAAGAAAGCCAGAGGTGAAATTTGGCCGAAACGTAGTGAAAGAAGAAACAGCACAAAAACTACCAAGATAAGGAAAAAAAGTCCGCAATAAATAAATAAAAAATTAATTGTCCGTTTAATTATATCGGGCAGGTCAGACTTCCAATTGATTGATAGCCTTCTGATAGCAGTCCACGTCGTCACTAGGCGCATGCTGATGTTACTTTCAGTAGATAAGACACTGCTACCAGGGTACGTAAACTCGTCAACCAATGACTCAAACAGAAGTTTAAACAGAGTCAGTGATATTTTATGGTTGCGTTGCATTGTTGTCTCGCTTATTTAAATAAAATGACAGCCATGAAACATTCAAAAGTTGCTTTTTTCCCTGCCTCAAAAAAAAAAAAATGATTCATCTTTTTTTATATAGTCTTCGAGATTAATTCTATGGGGAACCTCCCCGCTCCAACTGTTTGGTTGTTTTTCGATTGATCATATGACTTGTCTTGGTAGACAGACACGATTTACCTATTTTTCCGTAAACTTAACATCCACTCTCTTTTTATTATATATATAGATATATACATATGTATATATATTTGGTTGCAAAGAAAGCCTAGCTGACACTTGATTTGATCGTTTGTATCAATTTTAAGTTAGTCTATTCATATTTATTAATACATTGATGAGAAAGAGTAGATCTACCTATATCAATAAGGGGTGAAGTTTGTTTGTCCGTCCTCAATAAACGGTAAAAGAATTTGATGTCAATCTACAAAACTCAGATGAAGGTTTCGAGGTAAAAAAAAACAACTCCTTCATGAGGTAAGGTTGGCTTTCATTGAGAGGAAGTCTTCGACAGAAAAAAAAAAAAAAAACGGTAGAAATCCGTTTTGCAGCAAGAAATAATCGTACTGAATTTACATTTCAGCAGAGCATATGTAGACCTGAGTCTGAATAAGCGTTCCTGTAATACTCTGCAAACTAGATTACCCTCCCCACCTGACAACTGATTTGAACCCAGTTTGCCCTACCCATAACCAGAGGAAGAATACTTGGATTCATACCTTTCCCAACGGTATTAGAGCTATGAGAAATGCAAGCAACGTCGTTCAGGGTTAGAACTCGGTGAGCTGGATTCAATCGTTGCACGCGAGTGTTCTGAGCCTCACCGAAAAAGCGAGGCGAGGAAGAAAGAATATGAAGAGTGATAACTACTGGAAAGGGTGAAAATCGAACCTGAGATAGCAACAACCGCGGATGCCAAAAGTTTGTGAGGTTTTTTTTTTTTTAAATATGTTCATATGAGTTCATGCCTGTAGTACTTTATGATCGCGCCCAGTTAGGATCGAAGCGTCTAAGCTAAAAATGGTCAGTGAGACTAACCTATTGTGTCAGTCGACACCCTTCCCAAACACCTGATAAATAGGATTGATTGCTGTCGACTTTGTTATTAGTGTCACGAGATTTAAAAGATAAAACTAGTAATCTTATCACGTACACAAATCCAATCTAATGTGCAGGCGCATATATATATATATATATATATATATATATATATATATATATATATATATATATATGGGGGGGTGGACTTTCTCATCGATTTCACCATGCTGAAGCCCAACCGTTCTGTGAAAGATATGAACTGTTAAACTAACAGCACAGATGTTTTGTTTAAAGTGGTGAAGGCTTTTTTAGAATCAGTCACAATTTTTGGTTGGTTGGTCGGTTCTGTTTTATGGCACATTAACCCTTCTACGTTATTTAATGCTGAATACCCTTCATACATATCTATTTGATATATATTTTGCAAGTTTTGAAGTTTTGCAAGGAGAAACAGTGCCACTATTTCCATTTATAATTTGCCTAGATTTTGGACTATGAACCTCAATAGCAAAAATAGCATAAGTATGTAGTTTCAATGTCAAAAACAGTTCTATTTCAAGCAAATCAGTTTGGCATAAGTACGCAGTTTTAATGTCTAAAACATTTCTACTTCAAGCAATTCAGTTTAGTATAAGTACACAGCTTAGTTCTATTTGACCCATAGATAGGACCCTATCAGGTGCTACCACTCCGGATCAGAGTGGACCTGGAAGCGATGGTAATGAAGGAGTACTCCGCATTCCCCAAATTTCCAGCATGACTGGAATCTCACCATCAGGTTGTTTAGTGTCATATCTAGTACACTTGTAGAGCGAGTCTTAGCCCTCTGCAGAGAAGCTGTCGGTATATTCTACAGCCCCAGTCGACTGGGCAATAGCAAAAATAGATTCCACTGAAAAAGACTCGAAGCGGGCAATATCCCGCAGAAACTAATATCGATCCAGAAGACAAAGATAATTTTGCAAATAGACCAATTCAAGCTGAATCTCTTCTGCATATATACTGTATTAGAGGGGAAAAAACCTGAAAAACGTGTCTTAGTTACACATAGGAAGTTATCATTTTGGCTTTTTAAAAACTCAAATAGCTGCTTACGAGCCATTAAAAAAGGACTGACTAATCACAAATCAGGAGAAAAAATACAGGCACAAAAGGAATACGAGACTTGACGCGACTCGGTGGGAAAGTTGATCCATTGGAAATTGGGCAAGACATTAAAATCTGACCATGCTCATAAATGGTATATTCGCAAAGCAGATTCTGTACAGCAAAATGAGGCGCAGAGAATTCCTATTTTTTTGGTATTTCTGAAAATTTTCTTTTTAGAAAATTACCACTTTTTCCTCCAAGCAAGCAAACTTTGACAACAACTATAAAGGAAAATAATCACTTCCTATGTGTGTCTCAGCCATTAAAGTCTCGTAAGAATTTATAACTATACTTAAAAAATGCTTCAGCTATTTTTACTGTTTTTTTTTTTTGTCTTATGTGTATGTGTGTTCGGTTTGGTTTGGTTTTGGTTTAATAGCATATCAACCTTCGTAGGTTATTTAATACCAAAGCCATCCTTCTAAAAGAATAGCAGTGATACTCAGTAACCCATAGCTGGGGGGATAAGGGGGTTCATACCTTTCCCAAGTGTATTTGCCCGAAAGTAAACGTAATAGCGCGACTGGAGTTCGAACTCGTTTACTACGATTCCACAGTCCATCGTTTAACCATTGCACCACAAGGATACCCCCCGCTGTGTATGGGTCTCTCTCTCTCTCTCTCTCTATATATATATATATATTATATATATATAAAGTTGGTGACTGTACTCGAGGACGACCAGAAGGCTCCCTTTTCAATAGCTACTATATCGAGGTATAGGGGAGGACGCTACTCCTTTCCCTGGATTGCTCCACTATACCCTTGATACGTGCTTTATAATGCTGAGTGTTAAACAAGGAGGTATCAAGTACCATTTTTAAAGTCTTTGGTATGACATGACCTTGGATTGAACCCAGGTCTCCCGGACCTTTGGCGCACACTCTACCCAGTAGGTTATATATATATATATATATATATATATATATATATATATATATATATATATATATATATATATATATATATATATATATATTCATTAATTATTATTCAATAAATAAGGTGTTACTGAATATTATGCTCGATGCTCACCGAAGATGGCCTTAAAGCGAGTATTAACGATAACGAAGACAGGAGAAAAATGGCGAATTTAAGAGGTATAGGAAAAATTGTCACTGATTATTCAAAACGAAAAACGTTTGCTGAAGAAACAGAAAGCAATAGTGGGAACAACAGCCTCGCCCCCCACACACACATACACACAACCACCTTCACTATCAATAACAATAACAAAAACAACAACAATCCATAAAATTACTCGCCTTGCTCCAGTTGCTTTCTCTATTATTATTTCTGTTTTTGCGTCCTCAGGGAAACAAAAAATTAAAAAAATGATGATTATAGCTGACACCACTCCTGCCACTATCCCCGATAAGTAGCCTCCATTATCAGATAGACTTTTTTTTTTCGAATAATTCATTATTAATTGATATCTTTCACGTTGGGGAGCATATTCCCTAATCTCGGCATTTTTATTTATTTATTTATTTATTTATTTTGTTGGCATTTTACCTTTCTTGAAGAAAATATCATTTTCATCACTTAAAAAAAAAACCGTCGACAAACAAAATAAAAATGTACTCTATAGGAAGTTGATAACTTTGCCAGCTCTCAGCCAATCTCCAGGTGTGATTGGCTTAAAATTCTGAACAAAATATGCAAATAAGATTGTCGATAATATCCTCATAAATAAAAATAAAATAAAATAAAATAAAATAAAATCGAATATAATTTTTTTTCCTTCGATTTCTCTTAATTCGCCAAGTCACAGAAGCTGTCGTTTATAAGCCATTATTGAAGGGAGAAAATAAGACTGCAATTTAAAAAAAAAAAGAAAAAAGTTCACTGCAGGTCTTTAGCCTCTTTTGCAACTGAGTTTTGTAGATTTACATCAAATTCTTTTACCGTTTATAGAGGACGGACAAACAAACTTCACCCCTTATTGATATAGGTAGATGTACTCTTTCTCGTCATTGTATTACTAAATACGAATAGTTTTCTGCAGTTTTTAATGCAGCATTTTCCAGAAATCAGAAAAAAAATTTAATTCAGAACTTTTCACCATCATCATCACCCTCATCGCAAAGATGTGCCCGCAACACAGATTTGCATGACTCTCTCTCGATATCCGTTCCAATCAGAAACATTCAATCATCATGAAATATTACGATAATCAACATTGATATTATAAACTGGTGCTGGGACAATAAAAACAATTTAATACGAATAATTGGCACACAACTGACAATCTTAAAATAGATATATTTGGTTTATGGGACACTAACAGATACTACCACTTCAAATCGGAGTCGAGCTGGGAGTAATGACAGTGAAACAGTAGTGCATACCTCTCTGCAGACGAAGCTTCCTTCATACTTTCTTTATTAAGTTCAAATTACGCCACAACGAGGTTCCTTGGAAATAATCTGAAAAAAAGATATAGCAAAATTTAGTAACAAAATAACGAGAATTTTCTCCTTCAGATTCTTCAGCGAGTGGCAAATACAGACAAGCAAACGGAACATAGAGTTTGGTTTGGTTTGGTTTGGTTTAATGCCAAATCCATCTTTATACATATAAACAGCTCTATTTCAAGCAATTCAGTTTAACATAATTACAGTTTTTTGTTTACACACAGTTAAATGTTAAAACAGTTTTATTTCAAATTCAGTTCAACATAAGTACATGGTTTAAATGTCAGACAGTTCTATTTGACCCATAGACAGGACTCTATCAGCTGCTACCACTCCGGGCTAGAGTGGACCTGGGAGTGATGGCAATAAAGGAATACTCCGCATTCCCCAAAAAACTCCAGTATTACTAGAGCCTCGCCATCAGATCGTTTTGTGCCACATCCAGGATACTCATTGCGGGAATCTTACCCCACTACAGAGATGCAGTCGGGGTATTCTACAACCCCAGCTGTTTGGGCCAGGAACATAGAGTTGACTTCGACTAAAAAATATAGTGATACAAGGTACGGAGATTGGAATTTGATTACACCTCCACGCAACATACACTATATGCACGTAAAATATGAAACAAATACGTGTATTATCAAAGGAGTTATTGAGAAATATTTTGAAAAACACACAAACAAAAGTATTAGTTTGATAACAAATTGTCTCCTACGTCGATAATCTATTGTGAGTTCTTTTTACCTTTGTCATAAGTTTAAGGTCGTGACCCAAATACTTTTGGTAATTTTAGACATAAATTCTATTCTATTCTTTTTGACTGAACTTATCAAATTCAGTTTTGATTGATTGGGAAAAACACAAACGAAAATCCTACATTATGTCATTGTGTTGCCCTTCCGCAAGTTTTTTCACGCCAGCTGTAACTAGGGGTTTTCACTGAAGTCTGTGAGACAGCAAATCTCAGGTTTCCAGGTTTTTGTTTTTTAGTATTCTAGTTGATATTAACCATATTTGCTAACCCCTCCGCTCGGGCAAGATATGACACAAGGTCGATTTTTAAGCGGAATTTAACAGGTTTGATTTCAGAGTTTTCCTTTTCCTAGACTAGTTGCCTCACCAAGGCTGAAGAACCCAGTTTGCCCTACTATTTACCCATAGCTGGAGGGAGAATAATTGGATTCATACCTTTCCCAAGGGTATTACTGCTATGGGAAATGTAATCAGCTTCATCCAGGATTTGAACTCGTATCCCCGTGTACATTTCCTGCGACGATAACTTCGGGTCATTGACCTTGAGTCAAGTCCTGTATGGTGGACAAATATACCTTACACGATGGAACTTATTTTATTCTCTAAGCATAGAAACTGCATTGTCAGTAATGGGTGTGGGAGTAGAGCTTTAATGAGAGCGGTGTATCGGTTGGTAAGGGTCGGAACATAGATGTGTTGTCGTGCTTTCTACCTGATATTAACAACGTTGTGGTCTGTAGGATTTCAGTTCTTCCTCTGATCTCCAATTCTCCCAGTTTCTTTTTGAAGCCTCAGGGGACCGTTCCAAGGGATCCGATAACGACAGCTATCCTCCTCACCTTTATTTTTATACAGCGTCTTCAGCAGTCAAGGAAGATTCAGGTATCTATTCATATTTTCGCTTCCTTTTATTTGGAACGGCAAAATCCACAGAATGATAACTTTTTTTTCTAGGCCTAGTTTTCTAGACGAAAGTGGGTGATCCGTTTGTATCTCTAGGTTCCAGAAAATTTTATACGTCTCATTTTCAAGGACAGATTCTGGCTTGTGCATATTGCATTTGTCAGCAAGGTGAAATCCCTTGCACGTGGGTCCCAGCTTGCTGTCCAGTTTGAGCTATAATCAGGCATACATGCCTAGACCCAGATTTGTGTCCATGTTCAGCAAGGTTCATCAGGCCTACATTGCACTAAGTGGGCCGATGACCAGTATAGTCCAGCTGGGCTCGAGCCTCTGCTCGTGCCCGACCTTTCCCTCCCCTAATCCTCACAGTAATCGACCTTCGGGTCATTGACCTTGAGTCAAGTCCTGTTTGGTGGGAGGCTGAAACAAATATACCTTGCACGATGGAACTTATTTTTTCTCTAAGTATAGAAATTGTTTAAAAAGGTTCTGCATTGCCAGTAATGGGTGTGAGAATAGAGCTTTACTGAGAGCGGTGTATCGGTTGGTAAGGGTCGGAACATAGATGTGTTGTCCTTTCTTTTATTCCCTTTCTTTCTTTTTCTGTGGATGCATAATTATGATTCTCTCTTTCCCTCGTGTGACACACACAAACGATAAGTACAAGCGTATTAATATACTGATAATGATGATGGAAATTGTCTTTGAGATTTTAGAAATAATATTCGAGCAAGGGTCAACGCTAAATTCGAAAAGGAAACTGTGGAAAGTGTTGTGGATTTGATGAGATTTGCTCTCATTCATTGCATAATGTGGATTCTCAGATACTTCTTGATGTGAACATAGATTTTTTTTATAGGAAGCATTAATTAGTAAAATATATCTCTACTCAAACTCTCCCCCATGGACAGGATGTGACACAAAATACATTTCTAAGCGGAGTAAAGCTGGTATGAATTAAAATTTTTCTTTCTCCTAGACTGGTTGCCTTACTAAAGCTAAAGTTTGTCCTACTATTTACCCAAGGGAGAACAGATGGACTCACGCCTTTCACAAGGAGATTGGCGTTAAGTGGAACACAAACAGTTTCGTCCAGGATTTGATCTCTGGCCGCCGGTTCCATTTCTGACAACAATAACCGTTACACTCAATGCGCCTCCTTCCGCCACAGCACAATTTTTAAGCAGAGGATAGCTAGTTTGAATACAGAATTGCCCTTCTCCAAGACTGGTGACCTAACCGAGGCTAAAGAAATCAGCCTACCCAACTATTTACCTATAGTTGAAGAATGGAAGAATAAATGACTTCATGCCTTCCCACAGGCATCAGCGTTAAGTTAAATGCAAACTGCTTTGTCCAGGATTTGAACTCGGGCCTACGATTCCCTTTTCATCTGTCGATAACCGTTACGCTAAGCTCGCCTGGTTTCGCGAATTATTTCTTCCCAAAGAGAACCACATTTCTTGTCCTTTTGTCAAACCAAGCAATACTTCGTAAATATCAATAATGATAATAAACAAGGAAATGATAAGAGACTGGATGGTTGAATTCATTTCATAATATCAACCAATCAGTTTTGAGTCTTTTTAACTTGTACAACCAATCACCTAAGTCGTCGCTTCGTATCTGCGAATAAAAATGAAAATAAAATGAAATAAAATAAAATGAAATAACAAAACTGGTTTTGTCAAAGATTTTTTTTTAGATTTAATTAAGTCTGTGGCTTTCATTATCAGCTATTATTGAATATCAGAGAAAAATTAATTTTAGACGTTGGTACTATTATCGTTTGTATCATATATGGTTCATTTCTTGATTCCTCAAGATTACAGTCCTTTTCTTTCTTTCTTTCTTTCTTTCTTTCTTTCTTTCTGTTCGTGTCCTTTTTGTCTCTTTTTTTCTCTCATTCGGTTAACTTCCTTTCCAAGTATTTCTTTTTGGTCTATCTCAGCATTACCATTTATTTATTCATTTTCACCTCACATTTCTTTCTTTCTTTCTTTCTTTCTTTCTTTCTTTCTTTCTTTCTTCATTTTCCCCCTCACTTTTCGTGTCTCTTTTTTCATTTTCCCTTTCTTTCTTTCTTTCTTTCTGTTATTTTTCCTTTCCATATACTCTTTCAATCTCCATTCTCTTTTTTCTCTTTTTTTTTTTTTTGTTATATTCTTATTCTACCGTCTTCTTTTTCTTTCTTTTCTTTTTTAGTCTATTACATCGCTCCCCGTTTCTTTCTTTCTTTCTTTCTTTCTTTCTTTCTTTCTTGCTTGCTCCTTTTTTCAATTCTTTTCCTTGCTTCCTTTTTCTTTCCACCTACCATCCCCCCCCTCTCTCTCTCTCTCACTGACATATATACCTTTACCCTTTACTCCTATCTTTTTCTTTCATCAAATCTGGACCTCTTTTTTCCACCTACCTGACCTTCCCTTTCTTTCTTTCTTTTAGACTGTAATTACTATAATCCTTCTATTTAATTCTTAGTTTAATTTCGTATGAAAAAAAATAAAAAATAAAAATAAATAAGTAAATAAATAAATAAATGCAGAAAACAAGAAAAATAATGACCAAAATTATTTTGCTTTCATTCCGTTGAGTCGAAGGTTCAGAACGGAAAATTGTCTGTTTTTATTGATCTTGACTTAATATTCACTACTTTCTGAATTGCTGCAAAACTATATTTTTATTATCATTTGTTAAAAAAAAAAAAAAATTTTAATTTTTTTATTTTTGCCTAAACATACAAATAACATTTCTATTTCGACTCCTTACCTAATTATTACAGTATATACTTGTGTAATGAACGACTTTTTAAGACCAATTTTTCACCCGAAAAACAAGGGATCGTTCATTACAAAGTGATCCTTCTTTGAAATATCGAATCGTACCTTGTTTCTTGGCCTAACCTTGCCTTAACTTCGAACCAAAGTGTCCCTAGCATAGCCTACACGAAAACGAAGTCAATTAAGATAATAAACTTTTTTATTTATTTATCATTGTTTACTATTTTGAATGAATATCATAAAAAGAAAACAAAGTTACATAAAAGCTGAGCTTTGTTTAGAAATTTTGAAACAGTATTATTTGATTTTGTTAGTAAAAAGAAAGTAATTTTTCCCGAGCGTACTTAATTGTATATGAGGGGATGGGTTTTGTATGTTTGAAATATCCAAGCAAACACGGAAGGCTACATCTAGGTCTAAACTACATTGTTTATTTACAGTATTGTATTGACTTTTATTGTATTACAGTAGTTTTGAATGTGTAATTTTGAACGTTTTCTCTTTATACCACTAGATGTTGAAGAAATACTTTTGTAGGCTCGCATAGCCAAAAGTTAGGGGTCGTTCTTTACATGCAATGTTTGATAAAAAAGAACTTTTTCGAGCTAAAAATTAGGGGTCATTCATTGCACGCAATACATGATTAAAACTGCTTTTTGTGGCTAAAAATTAGGGGTCATTCAGAGCACGCAATGCATGATAAAAACAACTTTTTGTGGCTAAAAATTAGGGGTCGTTCAATGCATGCGATATATGATAAAGAGTCCTTTTTGATGCTAAAAAATTGGGGGACGTTCATTGCAATAAATCGTTCATTACTTATTACTTTAGTACATTCAGTGTTTTGTTTTTATTTTTGTTCATATCGGGTAGTACTCTAACTCCTACGAGGAGTTTTTCTTTTCCTTGTCTCGATTTTCTTGGTTCAATGAAGTAATCGGTCTGGACATCAAAGATTCAGAGAATTTTGTCTGTTTTATTTTCTATCGTATACACCTTGTTTGCTAAACCGAACTATTTGCACAGTTCCCAGTTTATCACTCTTCCTATCCTATCTTGTTTTCATCTTTCCAAAGAATTCTTATAGCAGTCAACTGTAAATAAATAAATAAGGTTGTTTGGTTGGTTGCACTTTATGGCATATCAACCCACGTAGGTTATTTAATGCAATATATATATATATATATATATATATATATATATATATATATATATATATATATATATATGTAGTGTGCGGAAGCAAAATATGGAATAAATCTAAAAGTTTTTTTTAGTCTGATTAGTCCAATTTTTGAAAAACACTCGATAAATCTAAATTTTTATGATTAGCTCTATTATTCAGGCACTTTTGGATTAAAATTTAGCTCAATATGAGTGAGCAAGAAAAGAAACAACAAAGAATCTACGATTTGCTTAACGTCGAAACCAAGCCAAAAAATTTCTGAAATAATTGTAGTTTCTTTATAGTGTCCATCAAGCCCAGACCATAACCCCTTTGATTACGCTATATGGGGCTTTTTAGAAAACAAAAGAAATGCAATTTCCCATTCAAATATTGGTTCACTTAAGACTGTTATTGAGAACAAATGGAATAAAATGTCTGAAGAATTTATTTTGAAGGCATGCAAATCGTTTCGAAAACGTGTTGATACAATAATTGAAAAAAATGGTGGGCCGTTGAGTAAATTTATTGTTGTGTCTATTTTCCTATTTTGTTGTTTATTTTTTAATATGAAAGTTAATCTTGTTCTATGAGAGTTATTTTTTATTATAATTGAATATTCCTAATGTTGTCTATCCCAGTCGGCTGGGGCTGTAGAAAACACCGACAGCTCCTCTTTAGGGGGGTAAGACCCTTCACCCTGCAACGAATGTCCTATATACGATACTAAACAATCTGATGGTAAGTTCCTAGTAGTGCTGGAGCTTTGGGGAATGCAGAGTACCTCTTCATTGCCATCGCTCCCAGGTCCACTCTGGCCTGGAGTGGTAGCACCTGATAGGGTCCTATCTATGGGTTAAATAGAACTAATCTGTGTACTTATTCTAAACAGAATTGCTTGAAATGGAACTGTTTTTGCATGCTAAACTGAACTGCTTGAAATAGAACTGTTTGTATGAATAAAAATGGATTTGGCATTAATAACCTACACTAGTTAATGTGCCATAAAACCAAACCAAACCAAACCAAAACAATCCTGATTTTGCTTCTGCAGCTTGTATATATATATATATATATATATATATATATATATATATATATATATAAGTGTGTGTGTGTAGGGTTTGTAAACGTATAGTTTGTTGGCAATATTTTCAAACAAGTCCAAGCCTATTTGTTTGCACACTGTTAAATAGTTTGTGTAATTACAAACACTAATAGGCGTATTTATTCACAGTTAAATGATTCCAAGGATTGTTACATAATACTAATACTTCAATTTAATATTAATCATTTAGTTACACACAAATGGTTTCATGTAAATAATTAAATAATTCTATTTGACACATAGATGGGACCCTGACAAGTACTACCACTCCGTGTCCGAATGGACCTGGGAGTAATGACTTCCCCATAGCTCCAGGACTGGAGCCTCACCATCAGATAGTTTCGTGTTATATCCAGGACAATCGTTTGTTGGGGTAAGGTATACCCCTTAACAGAAATGCAGTCGGCATATTTTACAGTCGACGTCTTTTTCTAGTCGGCGTATATATATATATATATATATATATAAGTAATTATTTTTTTTTTTTTTTGTTGATCCAAAGAAAGAAAAAAGTAAATATTTCAAAATGAATAGGTCCACTAAGAGGATTGTATTTTTTGAAGAATTATTTATTTCGTTTTTACATATGTGTATGTTTCCAGCTTGTTGCTTTCGTCAGAGAACTTTTAGTAATTTACTTGTTTTTTGTTTGTTTTTGTGGGGGGTGCTTGGATGTGGTATTAGGCCATAATAAACCTACACAAATGAGTTCGAGTCTCACTGGGTGCCCCATTCATATGGTCTTATGCGACATCTTACAGCATTGCATATATTTATGTGATTTATATTCATATATACAGGTCCCCCATCCATTGGCCTAATGAATAGAGTGTTCGCCAATGATCTGGGAGATCAGGGTTCAATCCCTGGTCGAATCATACCAAAGACTCAAAATATGGTACTTGATTCCGCCTTGCTTAAGACTCATCATTATAAGGTATGGAGCAAGGGTAAAGTGAAGCAATCCAGGGAATGGAGTCGCGCCCTCCCCTACTCCTCGGTGTAGTAGCTATTAAAAAGGGAGCCTTCAGGTCACCCTTGATGAAGGTCGCCAAATTTACTTACTAATATATATATATATATATATATATATATATATACCGGACATTGTCCCGGGAGACCTGGGTTCAATCCCAGGTCGAGTCATACCAAAGACTTAAAAAATCGTACTTGGTGCCTCCTTGCTTAACACTCAGCATTATAAAGTACGGATCAAGGGTAAAGTGAATGGAGTAGCGCCCTCCCCTATACCTCGGTGTAGTAGCTATTAAAAAGGGAGCCTTCAGTTCACCTTTAACGAAGGTCACCAAATTTACTTACTAATATATATATATATATATATATGGTATAGACCACACCCACACACACACACACACACACAAATTCAAATATATATAATGAATCATAACATGCGTGTTCGCGCGTGTTTGTGTATACAGAAATTTACAGCATTACATGTGTTTATGTGATTTATCATTAAATATATATGTATGCATATGTATAGGACAGACCACACCCACACATACACACAAACCCATATATATATATATATATATATGTGCGTGTGTGTGTGTATATATATTCCATATGTATATGTTGTGCGTGTTTGTGTATGCATAAAGATACAACATTACGTATATATATATATATATATATATATATATATATATATATATATATATATATATATATATATATATATATATATATATATATATATATATATATATATATATATATATATATATATATATATATATATATATATATATATATATATATATATATATATATATATATATATATATATATATTACAGACCACACCCACATGTACACATAAACTCACCTCTGGTGGTGTAACGGTTAGCAAGCTAGACTAGCAAACCTACACGAGTGAGTTCGAGTCTCATTGGGCGCCCCATTCATTTGGCCTTGTGCCACATCGAAGCAAAGAGCTTTGTAAATTACTATACACACAAACTCACATATCTATAATGTATCATAATATGTGTGTGCGTGTGTTTGTGTATGTGTGCGTTTGTGTGATACAACGTTACTCGGATATAATGCATTATTACGTACATATATCCAAGGAAGTGGAGGGATTTGATATTTATGAATATCTATTTTTTACTTTTTCTTTTCTTTTTTTTTTTTTGACTTATATTTTCTATATTTTCTAATTCATTTCATCCTTTTCTTATTTAATTCTCCTTTTCCCCAACAAAGCTCTGGATTATTGTTGTTTACAAACAAGCCCAGAAATTCCAATAATATAAGGACAAACAACCAAACTAGCTCTCCGTAATATAGAAACTATATCGTTGAACAAATAGCTGGTAGCATTTTAGTTTTAACCGTACGTTGCTTGAATCCCTGGGGATCAAGCAGTTGAATATCTCATTGTTATCTATTTATACATTACTATGATTCTCGTTATATGCTCTTACACATATTCGTCTTGCAGTTCAACACACTTGCCATAAAGTTTCTTTAAGTCTTACCACAACATTTAATAAAAATGCATACGAGGTTCGATCAAAGAGTTTTCAGCCTCATCCATAGAGAAGAGTCAGGGCCGAACATTTTCTGGTGCCAATACACTAACACTTAAGCTGAGTCGGCTGGGACTGTAGAATATGTCGACTGCATCTCTGCAGGGTCGTAAGTAGTACCCACACAAACGAGTATCCTGGATCTGATACTAGGCCGTCTGATATTGAGGTTCCCGTCCTGGCGCTTTGGAGAATTTGGAATAAACATGCGATAAATCTAATTGGGTTTTTTTTATGATTAGCTCTATTATTCAAGTACTTTTGTTTTTATTAAAATTCATCCCGATATGAGTGAGCAAGAAAAAGAAACGATAAAGAATCTATGATTTGCTTTACGCCGAAACCAAGCATAAGTTTCTTTGTCTACTGTATATAAAGCAAAGAAAACTTTTCGTAGAAAAAGAACTTTTTAAGAATTATAGAACAAAAAACGAAAAGAAGGCTTTTTAACTGCTCTTTTTAGGGCGATTAAGAAGGACCCATCTATGTCAATAAGAAAGCATGCTAGTGAATTGAAATTCTTTGAGAAAACTGTGAGGACAGCAATTAAACAAGATTTCAGCCAAGAACTTGACCCCCCTTAATTACGCTACATGGGGAGTTTTTGAAAACAAAACAAATGCATCTTCCCATTTAAATATTGGTTCGCTTAAGACTGCTATTCAGAAGGCATGGACAAAAATGTCTAAAGAATTTATTTTTAAAGTATACAAATCATTTCGAAGGTGGGTTGACAGAATGATTAAAAAAAATGGTGGCCATATTGAGTAAATTTAGTATTTTATGTCTTTCTTCTTATTTTGTTGTTTATGTTTTTAAAACAAAGTTAATCTTGTTTTATAATGGAGTCGTTTATTGTTATTCTAGAATATTCTTAATTTTTCTTCGGTACACTATATTTATTGCCATTACTTCCAGGATCTCTTTGACTCGGTGTGGTAATACCTGTGAGGGTCCCATTTATGGGTCCAATAGGTCTGTTTAACCATTTAATATGCTTGAAATATTTAAGTGAGAGCAAACCAATCATTATTATTAAATAGGATAGGAGTAAAACTATATATATATATATAACCTACTAGGTAGAGTGTGCGCCAATGGTCCGGGAGACCTGGGTTCAATCCTACCAAAGACTTTAAAAATGGTACTTGATACCTCCTTGCTTAACACTCAGCATTATAAGGTACGTATCAAGGGTAAAGTGGAGCAATCCAGGGAAAGGAGTAGCGTCCTCCCCTATACCTCGATATAGTAGCTATTGAAAAGGGAGCCTTCTGGTCGTCCTCGAGTACAGTCATCAACTTTATATATATATATATATATATATGTATATATATAGAGAGAGAGGTAGAGAGAGACACACACTTCCACAGCAGGGGGTATCCTTGTGGTGCAATGGTTAAAGTGATGGACTGCGAAATCGTAGTAAGCGAGTTCGTACTCCAATCTCGCCATTACGTTCACTTTCGGGCAAATACCCTTGGGAAAGGTATGAACTCCCCGTACCCTCCCAGCTATGGGTTAAATAGCACCACTGCTGTTCTTCTAGGAGAATGGCTTTGGCATTAAATAACCTACAAAGGTTGATATGCCAGTAAACAAAGAAACCGAAACCGAATTAGTAATGTTAAATAACAATATGTGAAATCATAAAACTGTGTGCAAATAAAACTATTTGCATTAGACCGTAATTTTTGAAACCATTTAACTTTATACATACAAATGAGCTCTTGCTCGTTTTAAAGTAATGTTACCTGCAAACTATTTGCTTACGACTTATATATATATATATATATATATATATATATATATATATATATATATATATATATATATATACGCATATATATATATTTATACATATATATGCATATAATAATGGAGGTGCCCGTGGTGTAATGGTTATCGTTGCAGGAAATGGACACGGCGCCACGATTTCAAATCCTGGACGAGACTAATTGCATTTCCCATAGCACTAATACCCTTGGGAAAGGTATGAATCCAATTATTCTCCCTCCAGCTATAGGTAAATAGAAGGGCAGACTAGGTTCTTCAGCCTTGGTGAGGCTACTAGTCTACGAGAAGGAAAACTCTGAATTCAAACCTGTTAAACTCCGCTTAAAAAAGATTGACCTTGTGTCATATCCTGCCCGAGTGGAGGGGTTGGGTAAATATGATATACATATAATAATGATATATATATATATATATATACATATATATATATTTAATCCACGGAAAATATTCTGCAACCCTGGATTTCATGAAGTTTTTTGCAAAACAACAATCATCAGGCAATGGAATGAATTTAAAATCGAAAATACGACAAAATACAGACAAAAAAACCCCGTTTGTATGTTGTTTTAAACATGTGAGTGTATGTGGGTGTGTGCGTATGCGTGTATGTGTCATAGTTACGTATGGATGTGTATTTTTATGAGGTTAAGTCAGGCTAGGAACGTAACGCGTTGGGTTTAGCGAAAATGAAATCAAGAGTATTTTAATAATTCGTTACATTATCCATTTAGGTGATTATAGCTATGGAACGAGACATCATCACTGCATGTCGGGAAGAATGAATAAGAATTTGATTTGTAAGCGTATATGAACGGTTGTGCTATGGTAGGCTAGAATCACAGTGGGTATAAGTACGCTTATATTGTATTGTAATATGTTGGTGTAATATTTACGGGAGGGAATTATATATATATATATATATACATTCATATATATACATATATATTTATACATATATATATATACATACATATATATACATACATATATACATATAGATATGTATACATACTTATATATGCATATCTATACTGGAATATATATATATATATATATGAACAGGATTTAGTATTGATTAATTCCCTAGGGTTTATATAAAATAAAACTCAAGCAAAGCAAATTCCTACGCAAATAACAACTATATCCAACAAACACTAAATAAAACAAAAGCGTCTTCGGCATAAAATAACCCAAGGTTTGACTTGTGGTAAAATTTAACCAACCAAACAACTCTACCATATCTTATAAAACTAGGATTGCTAATTCAGATTTCTGCATAAATTTATATGCAGATCTGCTCTATACAAATTATACAACAAATCTAAAATCAGATTGAAGCTTACAACTTTCTGATCGACACTCGGATACACAAGGTTTGTTTTAAAAAAATGCTCTACACTGAAGCTATACTGACCAAGATAGGTATAAACAAGGAATGTAACGTTAATTTACTTCAAAAGAGTCCCTTTGGCATTCTGTTGATTTTTTTTTGTCAATGCACACAAGAATGTCCTTTTCAATAAGGTGTGAAGGTAAATCTTTCGTATTTATAATGTTCTCCATGTCTACAAAACTTACCCTGGAGATGGATATCTAATTTAAGAAACACGAAAGAAGTCGAATAAAGATAGGTCTTTTGTTTCTCCAGAAATTGTTGATAATAAGTATCGTGAGCGCTGATAAAAAAAATAATCAAGAATTAGGACTGATTCGTCTAGACAGTAGTCTAAATGTCAACGTTTTTTCTATTGGTTTCTCTCTCTCTCTCTCTCTCTCTCTCTCTCTCTCTCTCTCTCCCAATATATATATATATATATATATATATATATATGAACCGAATTTGACGGTATATAAGACGCACGGGTGTATAAGATACACACCAATTTCAGCATGACAAATCAAGAAAAAAGAAAGGACTAATATTAGAAGTGATGAAATTAATATAATGAATATTATCAATGATAACACTTTTAATCAGCATAATAGCCTTTTAAATAATGACAATAGGTAAATGAGTGTTACTCATTACTTTAAACTAATAGGAGTTACTAGGTAGCTAATTTCGGCCGATTATTGCGAATTTTAAACCTAAATATGGCATAAAAGACGCAGGGGAATTTGAAAAGATATTTTAGTAAAAAAAAAAAAAAAAAGAACGCCTAATATGCCGTCAAACACGATACACACACACACACACACACACACACACACACACACACACACACATATATATATATATATATATATATATATATATATATATATATAATGTATTTCTATTTTAGGTGAATCCCTAACTTTAACTCTGGCAGAATGAAAAAAAAAACAAAAAAACAAATGATCCAACTTGTGAATAAACAAATGCACAAACTGATATTTGGGGAAAAAATTACATATAAAAGAAGACTAAAAACATGTTTTGTTAAAAAAAAATCAGAGAATATTGTACAGTCTAGCTAAAATTAAAAAAAAAACTCTGACAGAGGACTAAAGTAAACGAAGAAAGTGCTCGATACAAGGTAGACCAAATATTAGGGAGGTGCCCTAATGTAATGGTTATCGTCGTTGGAAATGGACACGGTGACACGAGTTCAAATCCTGGACGAGACTGATTACATTTCACATAGCACTAATACCCTGGGGAAAGGTATGAATCCAATTATTCTCCCTTCAGCTATGGGTAAATAGTAGAGCAGACTGGGCTTCTCAGCCTTGGCGAGGTAACTAGTCTCGAAGAAGGAAAACTCTGAAATCAAACCTGCTAAATTCCGCTTAAAAAATGACCTTGTGTCATATCCTGCCCGAGCTGAGGGGTGGTGAATATGGGTTGAGCAAATATTGACATAAGTACCAAATGGGTCAGACGAAATCTACCTCGGTTTCACCTTTTCGGATGATAAGGATGAAGCTTCATCCTGATGATCCTGAAAGGTTGGTTGGTTGGGTTTGATGGCATATCAATCTTTGTAGGTTATTTAACGCCAAATCCATTTTTATACAAATAATCAGTTCTATTTCAAACAATTCAGTTTAGCATGAGTACACAGTTTAATTGTCAAAATATTTCTATTTCAAGTAATTCAGTTTATTCAAACAGTTCTTATTCAGCCAATTCAGTTTAGTGTAAGAACAGATTTTGTTTACCCTCAGTTAAATGTAAAAAAACAGTTCTATATTAAACAATTCAGTTTTGTATAAGTTGAGTTTCAATGTCAAAACAGTTCCATTTCAAACAATTCAATTTAGTATAAGCACGCAGTTTAAATGTAAGTACAGTTTATTTATCAAAAACATTTCTATTTCAAGCTATTCAGTTTAGTTAAACAGTTCTAATTCAAACAATTCAGTTTAGCATAAGTATACAGTTAGTTCTATTTAACCCATAGATTGGGCGTGTACCATTCCGGGCCAGAGTGGACCTGGGAGCAATGGCAATGAAGGGGTGCTCCGCATTCCCCAAAGCTCCAGCATTAATGCAACCTCACAATCAGATTGTTTTGTGTCATATCAGGACACTTGTTGGGGGTGGGGTCTTACCCCTCTGCAGAGGTGCAGTCGGTGTATTCTACAGCGCCAGCCGACTGGGCCATCCGGAAAGATGAAAACTAGGTATTATATATGTATATATATCATGGTCCTATCACTTTTTCTCTTTCCGTTGTATATGGTTACATAAGCATATTTCTTTAAAAACTTATATTTTTATTGCCATCGGCGAATTGTCTTGTTCTTGGAATTATCAACGTCCTCGGCAATACATTCCTATAAACCTCCTGACCGTCACAAGACGTTCCGACTCAGTTGTGTCGATCTTCGTTCTGTGGATCTTTAAAGACATAACGTGGAGACAGAAAGCATTGACAAAATAACCAGTCAGAAAAAAATGTGGTCACCCTAGTGATAGGACCACAATACACACACACACACACACACAGAGGGTATTAAATATAATTTATTTATATATTGTCTCAGAGAAAAATTGATACAATTTCTTATAGATCAGTCGGCTGGGTCTGTAGAATTCACCGACTGCACCTCTACAAAGGGTTTAAGACCCCCACAACTAGTTTCAAGGATATGACTCTTATCAATCTGATAGTCAGGTTTCAGTAATGCTGGAGCTTTGGGGAATGCAGAGTACCCCTTCATTTCCATCGCTTCCAGGTCCACTCTGGTTAGGGTCCCATCTATGGGTCAAAGAGAACTAAACTGCGCTCTTATGCAAAACTGAATTGCTTGAAATAGAACTGTTTTTGACATTGAAACTGTACTTACACTAAAATGAATTATTTGAATTAGAACTGTTTGACTAAAATGTGTAGCTTAAAATAGAAATGTTTTTGACAATTAAACTGAGTACTCATGCTAAACTGAATTGTTTAGCTGGGATCGAAACCTGGCTGGGTATTAAATATAATTTATTTATATATTGTGTCAGAGAAAAAAAAAAAAAAATATATATATATATATATATATACTCACACGTATGTATATCACTAAGTCCATAACCTTGCAATGAAAGAAAGTATTTATTTAAAACATATTTATTGTTTAATATTTTCATTTCTTTTTCTTTTCTTGCCAATGCTTAAGAAAAAAAAAATGGTAAATATTAATCACATATATAGAATGTTGGTAAAAATTTCAGATTGAAAATCCCGCTATATGAGAATAGGAACTTACTGGTTCGATTGTGTTTTATGGCGTATCAAGCTGTGTATACATATTTATTTAAGTTTAAATTCTGAAAATTAAAAAAAAATGTTGTATAGCCATGAACAACTTTACATACACATATACGTGCAGAAACATAACGACGCAATAACGACGAGCAGACACAGTTCTTTAGAAAAATATACCTCTCACTTTATTGAAAGGGTTGTGTGTGAGAGGGAGTTGGAGACCGAACAAAGACTGCAACATATTGACCCCTCAACTCTTCTGGCTATCACAGCCTTTCTTTCTCGTTCTCCTGGGCTGCTCAACCGGGAATCTGAGGGCCCAGCCTCTACTGGGACACGGTTCTCATTCCAGCATCTCCTCGCCAACTGATCTGAACTTCCTGTCGCCAGGGTTATATAATAATTTGACACCCACTTACTTCCTGCGAGCGTCACAATTCGCACTCAGTTCAACCCTTCGGCAGTCAAGGTCGCCCCTGATCTCCTGATATCTTCGACCGGATGCACCTGTTATTTACACTGGTGCATTTCTTCTTTTGACAGCTTGGCCGAGTCGGAGGTCAATATGCAACCAAAAGGTTTAATTCTTAAAACTTCCTGAGCTTACGCCCAGTCAATTGGGGCTGGAAAATAATTTATCACGATATTGCTCTGCATCCCTGGGCATAGAGCACGGTATTTTATTGATTTAGAACGGTTTTAGCTGTTAATACACACACACACACACACACACACACACACATATATATATATATATACACACACAGGGTACGGAAGCAAAATTTTCTTTCAATCCTCCACTTCCATTTTTTGTTAAAAAGCTCTTTTTCTTCAAAAATTCTTCTTTGCCTTGTATACAGTAGACAAAGAAACTTTGGCTTCTTTTCGACGTTAAGCAAATCGTAGATTCTTTGTCGTTTCTTTTCTATGAATTTCCATAAAAACAAAACTGCTTGAATAATGGACCAAATCGTGAAAATTTAAATTTATCGCGTATTTGTCAAAAAAACTGGCCTAATCAGATTAAAAAAAAACGTTTTAAAAATTATTCCATATTTTACTTCCACATACACACACACACACATATATATAGGTACGTAAGTAAAATATGGAATAATTTTTTTACTCATAGATTATATATATATATAATGTTCCAAATAGATGAGTTAGAAATGATTCTATTTGAGAATATGTGAGAGAATTCTTATAAATCTCCTGGAGTGCTTAATGTATGATAATTAATTCATAAATTTCCCACCGAGCAAATTCATATGATTGAAAAAAACTCAACGAACCGTCATTCAGTTATTATAAATTTATTTCAGCTGGCGACTCAGTAAAAGAAACCAACCTCTTCAGATAGCTATCACACAATGGAAAGAGAAAAAAAATTTAAATGCTTTTTTTTTTTCAATAGAGTTTTACTCGTTAAAAAGAAAGAGAAGGTTGACAAAAAGATATGGGCTTGAATTTGGTGTCAAAACCAGATGTAATGTTGTCGTCAGTTGTCATCGATTCTTACGGATCTAAAAAAAATATTTTTTAACACAACTCACGAAACCTTCAGCAACTAAAACCTAGTCAATAAATTAACCTATTTTTGTCTTAAGAAAAGATCTCTCTTTTTATTCATTTTCTATTTTATTCATCAAGGAAAACCTGTCGATAAACACTATTACTAAGTAAGTTGGCAACCTTAGTCGAGGGTAACCCGAAGGCTCCTTTTCCATAGCTACTACACCAAGGTGTAGGGGGGCGCTACTCCTTTCCCTGGATTGCTCCACTTTACCCTTGATCGCTACCTTCTAATGCTGAGTTTTAAGCATGGTGACATCAAGTACCATTTTTTTAGTCTTTGGTATGACTCGTCCTGGGATTGAACCCCGGTCTCCCGGACCATTGGTGAACACTTACAAATATAAAATTTATCTTGTGTAGTTAAAAAAAAGTTTTAATAGGTTTTTAATTGATTTCAATTTAGACTTTATTGGATTTTGAAAAATATTCAAATATTTTTCAATTCTAATTACTGCCATTTTATGATTATTTGATTTGATTTCGTTGTTTTAATGGCATATCAAACTTCTTGGGTTATTTAACGACAAATCCATCTGTTTAGAAGGACAGCAGTAGTACTACCTCAATACCTGGAAGTATAAGAGGATATATATCTTTCCCAAGGGTATTTGTCCGAAAGTGAACGTCATAGCGAGACTGGAGTACGAACTCTTTTACCACAATTCTAATTATATTCTTACACACACACACACACACACACACAGGACAACCAGCACGAACATACATACAGCAGCTATGTGAAGATACGGGATGTAGCCCTGAAGACCTGCCAGAGGCGATGAACGATAGGGAGAAGTGGCGAGAGAGGGTCAGGGATATCCGTGCTGGCGGCACGACATGATGATGATGATATATAAAGTGCGTTATTAGCACTTACACACACACACACACACACGTATGTATGTATGTTTGTGTGAGTGTGTGTGTGCGGTATCCAGTGGTTAAGTATTCCTCTAACCCCTTCACCTCCAACCAGAAGCGATACATGGCCAATTAGTTGTTTTCCTTCTCTTAGATTGGTTGCCTTTCCTACAATTAAAAACTTGGTCTGCTCTATGAATTACTCATTGTTAAGTGGGGGGGGAGATCAATTTATTATCGCTTGGTGAAATGCAAACAGGTTTTGAACTCAGACGATTCCATTTCGTACGTCTATAACACATACGCTTGACTACAAAAGGAATCCAATATATATATATATATATATATATATATATATATATAAAACGAAAAAGAAAATATGGAACATCAGTTTGGTACCAGCGATTGAATCATACGGAGGAAATCTGATGCATTTTCAGCAGTATAACAAATATATATATATA
>CAUZXS010002949.1:0-57500 GCA_963585895.1 Sepioteuthis lessoniana | reverse complement strand
TTTCGGTCAAATACCCTTGGGAAAGGTATGAACCCCCTTATGCTCCCAGCTGTGGGTTAAATAGCATCACTGCTGTTCTTGTAGAAAGATGGCTTTGACTTTAAATAACCTACAAAGGTTGATATGCCACTGAATAAAGAACCCAAACCAATCCGTTCAGAGATTTCGAGTATTCCTATTTAAGACGCATAATACTATTCTCACATTTGTATTCAGTGAAATTGTTCCACCTATTGCTATGTAATACCTATCATTCAATTTTTACATACTGTTAAATGATTTTAAGTTTTTGTTAATATCGAAGAGCTATACCGACTCAAAGTGGAAGTACGAAAATAAGAAGACAACACGTAAATTAGGAAACAGTATATATACTCGTGTTCACCAAAAGTCTTTATTGCCGGAACTAAAATGTACAAAGAAAGAACTAAGACAAAGGAAAAAAACGAAGTGCGCGTCGAATTTAGTGGCGCCTACAAACAGGTCACGTTGTGGGGGGAGTATGTAATTTGGTTATTTCAGTAGATTGCTCTCTAAATTATTCCCACCACAAATACAACACAAAACATTACAATCGCGCAAAAGAAATGGAATAGAACACAACGAACATTAAATAACAAACAATTTAATATGCATATAACAGAATATGAAAAACAAAATACATGATGTGTAAATGGCCTTTTGGAAAATAAAGTTTGAAGAAGAGAATAAATTTGTTGAAAGATGTGTGTATGTTCATGTTATCAGAGTCCGTAAATAAGTCGTTCTTACTTACATTAAGTTTATAGCGGGTTTTATGATTGTGGCGACAGCGTGTCTCGTTGATGAAAGTAAGTTTGTCGGGTTTTCCTTTTGAATATAATTCTCGGCCATTTGAAAAGAGGTCATGAACTTTAGTTGAGGAAGGAAAGGAATTGGCTACTGGCTTAGTGGCTTGTGTTCGTCTGTGTCTTCGTTTGTGTGTAAGCTTGTGTCTTGTGTGTCTGGCTTCCTAACTCTGTGTTATTTATATCCTACAGGTGGATCAAAGAATCGTCCTAAAATTTTTGCGCGTAGACATTTATTGACCAATCAGATTTGTATTTTACTATTTTATTTTCGAGCCTAAATATTTTCTGTAGGTTCACTTCCGATCCTAATTTTCTAGAATGTTCTTAAGTATGTTTTTATTGCTTATTTTAAGACTAGAAGAAATTTGTATCCCATAACGTAAAAGTTTTCCTATATAACACGAATAATTCTTATTTGTCTAAATTTCTGAGATGAGGCTTGATAATTTTTATCGCTTAGAGTATTCGGTTAAGTGACTTCATTTCCCTGGTCATATTCACAATATAATAATGAAGAAGAAGACAGCAGTTCGAATACTCACAGTAATAAAAGTACGACTAATTCTATTTTGTATTAATCATTTGTTTGTACACAAACGGTTTTCAGTATTGCTATCTAACAGGAATAGTTTTATTTGCATACAGTTAAATGTTTTCATCTATTGCTATGTAACAGTGACAACTCTCTTAAAACATCTGTCATCTGTTTGCACTCTGTTCACTGGTCAAACAGTTCAATTTGATCCACCGATGGGAACCCTATCAGGGTGGACTTGGGAGTGATGACAACGAAGGGGCACTCCATATTTCCCGAAGCTCCAGGATATATGTGTGTATGTATGTTTTGTGTATTTAAGTGTATGTGTGTGTATGTATTTATTTGTGTGTGTGTATGTATGAGTGTATGTATATATGCATGTATATATATATATGTGTGTATATGTGTGTATGTATGTGTTTTGTGTCTCTATATGTATGCATATATGTGCATATATGTGTGTGTATGTGTGCGCATATATGTATGTATATGTGTATATGTACGTGTGTATGTGTGTATATATATATATATATGTATGTATGTATGTATGTATGTGTGTGTGTTTGTATGTATGTATGTGTTTTTTGTCTCTATATGTATGTATGCTTGTATGTGTGTGCATATATGTATGTATGTGTATGTATATATGTACGTGTGTATGTGTGTATATAAATGTATATGTATGCATGTGTGTGTATATATGTGTATGTATATGTATGTGTATGTGTGTATATATGTGTTTTGTGTCTCTATATCTATGTATGCATGTATGTGTGTGTATGTATGCACATATATGTATGTATGTGTATGTATATATGTACGTGAGTATGTGTGTATATCTATGTATGTATGTATGTGTTTTGCGTCTGTATGTATATGTATGTATTTATGTGTAAGTATGTATGTGTGTGTATATGTTTTTTCTCTTTCTTCTCATGTAAGCTTATTTTTGCCGTACGTTTGTTGCATATTCGTGTGAATAAAAGTAAACGTCCAATTATAAATGTTTGAAGGGTTATATGATTTTTCTTTATATATCCTCTCCTCGCCTGTTTTTTTTTTTTTTAATTTGATTACACATCCATCGATATGGATAAGATGTTTTCGTGTCACATCCTGGACATTCGTTAGTGGGGTGGTTATAGAGCACAAGAAGATTTTCTTCCGGTAGTGGTGAATTGTTGGTATTGTTGGGAGATTCTGCGGTTTGTGTCTGACTCCTTTTTCTTCCTACCTCATTCACTTTTTTATCTTCTTTCTTGTTGTTTGAAACTTTAAATGAAGTAAAACCGGAAAAAATAAAGACTGGCATACTTTTAAACCCTATTTTCATTCCATTGGTCTACAAGTATTTCGTTGTGGGGAACATTCTTTCTGAGCGAGGAAAAGGCAGTTTACCCCCAAAGAAAAGTGTAAAGAGATCTAACCAAGAGTTTCATTTGGGTGTTAGGAAGCCCATCTTTTTCAAGCATGTCTGAATTGCGCTTCCCATCAGAGGTCTCTCGTGAAATTGTTATTTTTGTATTTGATTATTTTATTTCGAGTTTATTTTGTGTTATTTTTTATGTTATTGTTTTTGTTTTATTTCTTATTCGATCCTCATTGAGTTTAATCATTCTGTAGATATACAGTCTGTGTATTCTAGAACCCTCGTCAACTAAATTGCCCCTTGGTTGATTTACCTAACGGGAACCATTAAGCTATGTACGGGACACTTATAGAGTTTCAAACCGATTATTAATTCGTACCGGAATTGTTTGTGTATAACACGCACATCTAACTTTGTATCTATGAAATTCTGGATGAAAAGTTCTCGTGTATAATACGCACTGATTTTTTTTAGAATTTATAACAGTAGAATATCACCTAAATTTAGCGTTTGGTCAACTTGTAATATAATGGCTGAGGGATTTTGTTTTATATATCTTGCTTTTCAGTTTAGTTAGGCTGAGAACCTTTCGCTTAGCGCATAGGTTAGTTAGGTGCAACATGAGCGCAGGTGTTCACGCGCGTGCGGGGAGGATGTGTCATTCAGAGATGTCAAAATAAAAATCCCTGATAGGAAATGAAACCAGGAGATGTGATTGACGCCATGCCCGGAAGCGCTGAGGATTTGGGGGATTTGAGAAAAGTCAGTTGAGTTTTAGCATCCGAAGAAGACGGTTGACTTTCGGTGCCGCATGTGATGGGGGGCAGATTGAAAAGTCAGCAAAGAAAGATTGTGTATCACTCTCCTTATGTCGAAAAACCTTTTAACTCAAAGGTAATAAAAAGTTTCGTACCTGAACTAAGAAGTCGTAAGTGTTTTTTGTGTTTCGGGAGTCCTATGTGCGTTATGAACATTCTATGTACATTTCACGTTTCCGTATCATGTGTATGTTACAAACTTAGGGGTTCGTACTGACAAAAATAAGAAATTATATAGTTTACATTCTGTGTTCACATACACATTTTACTCAATATTTGAGCAAACGTATCGACATCTTCCCACAAATATGGAGAAAAATTGAAAACTAAACTAATCAACCGTGAAGAAATTATCGTGAAGGAAAGTCGACGAAAAACGTTTCGGTTTTAATGAACCTTCATCAGGACTTTAGAATGCTGAAACAAGTGTTGATAGAACAACGATGGCTGTGTAATAGAATTTCTAAAAAAAAGCAGGTGAGGAGAGGATAGATAAAGAAAAATCATAAAACCGTTCAACCATTTATAATTATAGGTTAACATACACACATACATACATATATACATACATACACATACAGACATACACATACACACATACATGCACACATACATATACAGATACAAAACACTTACATACATACATATTCATATACACACATATACACACACATATATATACACACATGCATGTATATATACGCATAAATACACACATACACATACATACTTATAGAGATACAAAACACATACATACACTCATACATACATACACACATACATATATATATACAAATATACACACATACATATATACATACACATACATACATATAGAGACACAAAACACATACATACATACACATATAGAGAGACAAAACACTTACACATACATACACAAATATGCAACAAGCTTGCAGCAAAAATACATTTGCATGAGAAGAAAGATTAACAAACACACACATACACAAACATGCATACACACATATGCATACACATGCATACATACATATATACACACATACACACATACATATATACACGCACATACATACCCACACTCATATATAGACACATACATACATACACACATATATATTTATAGAGAAAACACACATACATAGTCGAGGATAACCCGAAGGTTCTCTTTTCAATAGTTACGACACCGAGGAGTAAGGAAGAGCGCTACTCTTTTCCCTGGATTGCTCTACTTTACCCTTGATCCATACACAAAGCCATATCAATTGGGCACCCATTGAGACTCGAACTTGTGTCAGTTTACAAGTCGAGCTTGCTAACCATTACCACTCGAGATTGTAGCGTATCTGACTCAATTTTGTTTCTTCTCTACCCCATTTAAATCGTTGGCGTCTTCTGTGTCTGTAGAAGGCTGAAAAGTAATTACTGATGAAAGGAAGAAGACAAAGATAGGAGATACCTTTTGAAATTCAACTTTATTTTTGGGTTTCGTACGGCTACTATGTAGCGCAGAAATGTCTTCCTGGACCATTAAAGTGGCAGTCGCATCCTCAAACAAGGCGTTGACATGTACTAGTCGTTTTCGGTGGGTGCTAAGTCCAAAGTTGGGTGTTTATGACGAGTGGGCATTTTTTATATAGGCTGCTGTAAGAGAAGACACGGTTTTCCGCCAAGTACGAGACTTGGGCAGATAAATGCACTGCCTGTTAGCAGCCGAGGGATAGAAGGTTCGTCTAGTATCAAAGGTAAAGCTGAAGTGAGAACGGGTTTCTTTCTAGGTCTTGTCTTTTAGGCAAGAGCTTCTCTTACTTCCTGTCAGAGTTTTCTTGGAACCGCTACCTTTTGATTTCATGAATTCAAACCTGTTAAACTCCGCTTAAAAATTGACCTTGTGTCATATCCTGCCCGAGCGGAGGGGTTGGTAAATAGTACCTTTTGATTTCATGTTATTTTTATTTTTATTAACCGCCACAATTCCTCTTCTCCTTCCTCTGTCTTCTTCTTCTCCTTCCTCCTCTTCGTCTTTTCTTCTCCTTCATCTTTCTTCCCAGTCTTTTTACTCATTTTTTTTCTCTTTTATTACATCTTCTTATTCCCCCCCTCTCTCTCTCTGTATATCTTCTTTTTTTTTTTTCCTCCCTCGTTTTCCATGTATTGCTTTTTCCGCTCCTCTTTCTCTTTTTTCACCCTTGTTTTCACTCCTTGTCTTTCTTTGGATGTCTTTAATTTTTCGCTTTTATCTTCATCCGTTTTTCACTCTTCTTAACATCATGCTTACCCCCCCCAACCCAAAAAATATGTATAATTTATGTATTATTTATTTACTTAATGATATCTCTTTGATCTGGTTGCCAAACAATCGAATCTTGCCAAGAAAACAAAGTTCAACGAGTACATACACACGCAAAAAAAAAAAAAAAAAAAATGAAAAAGTCAAAAAAGAAAAATGACCGATTGTCTGACAACACTTACTCCTTCAGATGTGTCGTTCTTTTACCAGATTTACATCTGGCTGTTCACCATCTGTGGCCAGATACAAAATAACAATAAGCCTATTTCCATGGGATCCGTCTCTTAAGCAGCACCTCACCATTATACAAACAAAGTACAATCATGAGTACATTCCGATGGGATTAGGTAATTTTTGTAAAGATGCCGCAAGTAAAACGCCTGGTCATATGTGGCCTGGATGTTTTTAGCTGGACCAGCTTCAGGGGATTGCTCTTAGGATAGCTCCTATTCCAATTCTCTGAATGACGGTAGGGTAACGGTCTCTACATGAAACTTGCTGTCCCCAAAAATATCAAGATCCGAGCTATCTTTGATATTTCCTCGAACGTAACTATGTCCCAAACATTACCTCGCAGCTGCATTGTGGGTATCTGATGGTCAAGAAGCTACAAGCTCAAAGACCTAAACCAGTGTATGGATATAATAGATATCTACCTTAGATAATTAGCATGTCCTAGAGAGACTCCGTAAGGTGTTACATGACAGTCCCAGAAACTCCTTTTCGACCTCTTTTAGCGTCTGGTCTTTGAACAGCAGAGACGTTATCTCTGACCTACCAAGGAACGGTAAATCCCTAGGGCCATATTACCTACTCTTGTCAAGTAAGCTTTTTTTCCATTTTGCATACTTTCGACATATTGCTTGTTCATGAAACAATACGTGCATATGTTTAGCTCTTAGTTCATGTTGTGTCATTTTTCTTTTTAAAACCACTGGTATGTATATTGCATGTCTAAAAGGTTAAAGGTTTTTGTATAAGTTTAACATGTCTCTCCCTGTGTTGTCTTTAGAGTAGATATATCACGGATATACTATGCTAATATTGGTCTTTGGTGAGTGACACCTTTTTTTAAGGAATACAGTACCACAACTGTTCTTTTAGGAGAATGGCTTTGACATTAAATAACCTATAAAGGTTGATATGCCATTAAATAAAGACACCAAAATAAGTGTTAATTTGGTTTGATTGGTTTAGTTTCGTTTTATGGTATATCAACTAGTGTTGGTTATTTAATGCCAAATCCTTTTTATACATTTATATTGAATATATATGATTTGTAAACATATTTTGTAAATAACAATTTTAAACACGTTTGAGCATCACAGTTAAATGGTTTCAAGCATTCAAACAGGAATAACTCTACTTAATGATAATCATTGGTTCACTCATATTTGAATAAATCTACATACGTGGAGCCTTCAATAAGTTTCCATACTTTTTTTTGTACTGGCATTTAAAATCGTCGTAGACTCTTGAAAATTCAGTATGTTATTGCTATACATCTTATGAGATGACTGACCAATTTTTATGATTTCAGATTCAAAGGAACATCTACAGCAGCAATTGGAATACACCCTACTAAAACCTGATTGTCACAGCTAGTGAATTTCAAAAATGCAATCTGGACTTGAGGACAATTTAGAAAAATGATATGCAATAAAATTGTTTTAAACTAGGAAAAAATGCCATGCGATGAAATCTGGATATACTGCTATGACCCAGAGACCAAGATACAGAGTTCCCAGTGGAAGCAGGCTTGCTCTCCCAGGCCCAAGAAGGCCAGACAGAACAAATCCACCCACAAACTTTTGATGATCCCTTTTTTTGACAGCACTGGCATGATCTACATGCACTGGGTTCCCACTGGACAGACAGTCAACAAGGAATACTATGTTGTGGTTTTAAGGGAGTTCAGGAAGAGATTCCGTCGGAAGAGGCAAGCACTCTTCAAATCGGGTCAGTGGCATTTCCACCAAGACAGTGCATCAGTCCACAACTCTATCCGTGTCACAGACTATTTGACCAAGATGGGTATCAAGACAGTTCCTCAGCCTCCCTATAGTCCAGACCTTGCTTCCTGTGACTTTTGCTTATTCCCTAAGCTCAGAGGCTGTCGTTATGAGACAATTGAGGAGATGAAAGAGGCTTTGACGAAGGTCATTGACACGCACACACAAGAGGACTTCCATGGGGCCTTCCAGAAGTTGTTGGAACGGTATAACAGGTGCGTTGCAGCCGGAGGAAATTACTTCGAAGGGGACTAGAGTTTCATGTGTGTACTATCAATAAAAGGGCCCATACGAAAAAAAGTCTGGAAACTTATTTAATGATCCTCGTAAATGGTCAAATAATTCTATTTCTAACAAATCAATTTAAGATAAGAAATAGCTTTCCTCACTGTTTGAATGTCAAACAGTTCTATTTGACCCTTAGATAGGACTCTATTAGGTGGTACCACCCCGACCTGAGTGGATCTGGGAGCGATGGCAATGGAGGGGTATTCCGCATTCCTTAAAGCTCATGTATTGCTGGATGGTTTGGTTTGTTGAGGTTTATGGCATATCGACCTTTGTAGGTTATTTAATGCCAAATCCATTTTTATGTAAATAATCACTTCTATTTCAAACAATTCAGTTTAGTATGAGTACACAGTTTAATTCTCAAAAACATTTCAATTTCAAACTATTCAAGCAGTTATATATAACAATTCAGTTTAGTGTAAGTACAGTTTCAATGTCAAAAACAGTTCAATTTCAAACAATTCAGTTTAGTATAAGCACGCAGTTTAAACGTAAGTACATTTTTATTGTGAAAAACATTTCTAGCTATTCAGTTTAGTCAAGCAGTTCTTATTCAGCTAATTCAGTTTAGTATAAGTACAGATTTTGTTTACACACAGTTAAATGTCAAAACAGTTCTATGTTAAACAATTCAGTTTAGTGTAAATACAGTTTCAATGTCAAAAAACAGTTCTATTTAAAATAATTCAGTTTAGCATAAGCACGCAGTTTAAATGTAAGTACGGTTTAATTGTCAAACACATTTCTATTTCGAGCTTTTCAGATTAATCAAACAATTCAGTTTAGCATAAGTATGCCATTAGTTCTATTTAACCCATAGATAGGGCCCTATCAGGTGCTACCACGCTGGGCCAGAGTGGACCTGGGAGCAATGGAAATGAAGGGTGCTCCATATTTCCCAAAGCCCCAGCATTACTGGGACCTCACCATCAGACTGTTTAGTGTCATATCCAGGACACGAATTGGAGGGGGTAAGGCTTACTCCTCTGCAGAGGTGGCATTGTTAGAGCTTCACCATCAGATACAGTTTAGTGTCCTATATAGGACACTCATTGGAGTGGTGGTGGTGGTGGGGGTCCTATTCCTCAGCATAGATGCAGCTAACTGGGCGGTTGAAATGTTGACGTCCAGGTGATGCAAATCAACAAACGACATACAAGGTCACTGTTGAAGGAACTTGGCCCGTACCAGTAACCGCTACCTGTCGGCATTAAATGAGGCAGACTCAGCTTCCGAGCAGATCCATCTGAAAGGACATGTAAAAAGAAAGAATAACGGTTCTTTTCCTTACCTCTTAGAAATCATTACAGATTGCACCTACGGAGAAGATATAAACTAAAAACACCAAGGATGAGAGTCACAACCAGAACACAATTTCCGGGAACTCGTTTGGCTTCTCCCTTTCCTTAGGCTGTAATTTTAATCCCATTTCGTTTTTGAGTTTGATTTTAAAATAGAAATTGACAGTAAATCGTGCCACCTTCATTATTTTCTATGTTTGTCTTTTTTTTTTCTTTCTCTTATTGTATCTTTCTCTTTTATTTTTTATTGTTAAAACAATTTCTTTCAAAATCTGTTTTCTTTCTTTCTGGAAAGTTTTTCTCATTCATTTGTAGATTCTTTTGTTTTTTTTTTGTTTTTTTTTTGTGGTCTTATTTTTTGTTTTGTTTTTTTCTTTCTTTTTTCTTACTCGGTGTTTATCGTCTGCTGAGGTCTATGTTTTTCTTTTTTCTTTCTTTTAATACTTTGTTTATCTTTCTTTCTTTCTTTTTCAATTCTTTATTCTTCTTACTTTTTTCTATCTGCCTATCGATAGTTTATTCGTTTTCTTTCTTTCTTGTTTACTTTCAGTGCTTTGCAGGGGGGTTAATACTCAATCTTGTTTGTTTGTTTGTTTGTTTTTTCTTTCTTTCAATACCTTTTCTTTCTTTCTTTCTTTCTCAAGATTTCATTTTTCTTTCAATTCTCCATTCTTTCTTTCTTTCTTTCTTTCTTTCTTTCTTTCTCAAGACTTCATTTTTCTTTCAATTCTCCATTCTTTCTTTCTTTCTTTCTTTCTTTCTTTCTTTCTTTCTTTCTCAAGACTTCATTTTTCTTTCAATTCTCCATTCTTTCTTTCTTTCTTTCTTTCTTTCTCAAGACTTCATTTTTTTTTCAATTCTCCATTCTTTCTTTCTTTCTTTCTTTCTTTCTTTCTCAAGACTTCATTTTTCTTTCAATTCTCTATTCTTTCTTTCTTTCTTTCTTTCTTTCTTTCTCAAGACTTCATTTTTCTTTCAATTCTCCATTCTTTCTTTCTTTCTTTCTTTTTTTCTTTCTTTCTTTCTTTCTTTCTTTCTCAAGACTTCATTTTTCTTTCAATTCTCCATTCTTTCTTTCTTTCTTTCTTTCTTAAGACTTCATTTTTCTTTCAATTCTCCATTCTTTCTTTCTTTCTTTCTTTCTTTCTTTCTTTCTTCCTTTCTCAAGACTTCATTTTTCTTTCAGTTCTCCATTCTTTCTTTCTTTCTTTCTCAAGACTTCATTTTTCTTTCAATTCTCCATTCTTTCTTTCTTTCTTTCTTTCTTTCTTTCTTTCTCAAGACTTCATTTTTCTTTCAATTCTCCATTCTTTCTTTCTTTCTTTCTTTCTTTCTTTCTCAAGACTTCATTTTTCTTTCAATTCTCCATTCTTTCTTTCTTTCTTTCTTTCTTTCTTTCTTTCTTTCTTTCTTTCTTTCTTTCTCAAGACTTCATTTTTCTTTCAATTCTCCATTCTTTCTTTCTTTCTTTCTCAAGACTTCATTTTTCTTTCAATTCTCCATTCTTTCTTTCTTTCTTTCTTTCTTTCTCAAGACTTCATTTTTCTTTCAATTCTCCATTCTTTCTTTCTTTCTTTCTTTCTTTCTTTCTCAAGACTTCATTTTTCTTTCAATTCTCCATTCTTTCTTTCTTTCTTTCTGTCTTAGTTTTGCTTGTTTCTTTGGGTCAATATTTTCCTTATTCTTTCTGCTAATACTTCTTCTTTCTAACAATACTTCATTTTTCTTTCTTTCTTTCTTTCTTTCTTTCTTTCTTTCTGACTTTTTTTTCTTTCTGTCTGCTATTTTTCTTACTTTCTTTGCTTTGTTGTTGTTTTTTGTTTAGTTTGTTTGTTTGTTTGTTTTCATTTTTATATTTCATCCTCTTTCTTACTTTCTTTGCTTCGTTGTTTATTTTTATTTATTTATTTTTTTTGTTTTTTGTTGTGTTTTTTATAATTTTTAATACTTCATTCTTTTTTATTTCTTTCTTTCAATATTTCGTTCTTTTTACTTTCTGCCTTTTTTTCTTTCTTTTTTATTTTTAATTTCCGTTAACGTTTGTGAATCCTTTTAATTTCTATTCATCTGTCTCCGCATCCACACACACACACGTTGGTAACATTCATATTACCCCCACAAACCACGAAACCGTCACACCACTCCCTTCTCGTTATTTTTGGTTGTCGTCATCATCAACCACCATTATAACCTTCCCATTCTCCCCCTCCCCTTTCCCTGATTGAAAAAAAAAAATCCCATAATGCACCACTTCAACTACCAAATTTTCTCCTTTCTTGCTGCAACTCCTTCATCTTCTCTCTCAGTCCCTCTCTTTCTTTCTCAACTCCCACCTCTCTCTATCGACCTCACTCTCTCTCTCTCAGTTATAGATGAATCAATATTTCAAAATAATAATAACAATAATAAACATTCAATACATTATGAAGGGAGACATTATATATATATAAATAAAGAGGTAAATAAAGAACTGTATATATATATATATATATATATATATATATATATATATAGTTCTTTATTTACCTCTGTGCTTATTGGCAGGTATTTGTGTACACTTTGTATGGATTCTGAAATATTTACATACCGCTTTATTTTATGTGTATATTTCCTTGTCTGTTTGTTTATAGATAATGATTGTCTACAGGTCAGTAATAATTGACCAGATATCTACTTCGGAAACTACTTATGTATGTGAATGAATATATATATATATATATATATATATATATATATATATATATATATGAATTTTCAGAGATGAAGAGAATGACAGAATGTGCTTGAATGATTCAAATTTGTTTCTCTTAATGAAGTTTAGATATATGAATGCATACAAATAAGGTCTTTACATCGTACATATCAAAATGCATCATAAATTGCGATGTACCTACCAATTGGTCATATAAGTAACCCTCAAGATTTTTTTGCAAAAAATTCCAGGTTAGACATATAACTCTCGTATAGGTCAACTTCCAATCATACAGTAGGCTACTGTCTTTAATTGGAATCATTTTTGAGATGAGGCTTCTTAATCTGAGAATTAATTTTTTTTAAATTTCCTTTTTTTTATTGCAGACTTTTTGTCCTCATCTTGGTAGGTTTTGTGTTGTTTCTTTTTTCACTACGTTTCGGCCAAATTTCACCTCTGGCCTTCTTCAGGTGATTTACTGCGACCTCGGATAGGAATGCTGAGTCTTGTAACCGTATCCCCAGTAATTACTGCCTTCCATAGTTGTTGTCTATCGCACCAAGTTTTTGACCAAGTAAACCTCTGGCTGGCTTGGGTAGGAATTGAAACCGCTATCTTCTGACAATGCTCACCTGGAACCGTAGACTCAAGCCTCTATCCGGGAACCGCAGAGACTCAACGCCTCTATCTGCTGCGCCACGCCCCCACCAAATTATTTCTCAGAATTTGGGATTAAATAATCTTTAAGGGTTGATATGCCATAAAACACAACCAACTGATCAACCACAAAAATCTGTAATTTTAAATGAACTATGAAAGCAATGCCAAAAAGTCTTGGTATAAAATATCTATTGATGGATTGACAATGTCATTTAAATTAATCAATGAAGCAGTCAATCGTGGTGTCTAAAGTAAGTGAGTTCGAACTCTACTCATACAAGTACATTCCTTTCAGATTAATACCCTTGGGAAATGTGTGAAAAAAAACAAAAAAACTACCAAGATGAGGACAAAAAAATCTGCAATAAATAAAAAAAATAATTCTCAGATTATATGGCAGGATTTAAATCTAAACCTACACCACAGAGTGGTTAGCCTGTGGATTTGATTGGCTGGTTGTTTGGGTTTTATGGCATATCAAACTTTGTAGGTTATCTAATGCCAAATCCATTTTTATACAAATAATTAGTTCTATTTTAAACAGTTCCTTCTAGCATAAGTACCGTTTCAATGTCAAAAACAAACAATTCAGTTTAGTATAATTATGCAGTTTAATAGTCAAAAGCATTCTATTTCAAGCTATTCTGTTTTGTCAAACAGTTCTGTTTCAAGTAATTTAGTTTAGCATCAGTATGAATTTTAGCTCTATTAGAGCCATAGATAGGACCCTATCATGTGCTACCACTCCAGGTCAGAGTGAACCTGGGAGCGATGGCAATGAAGGGCTTCTCTACATTTCCCAAAGCTTCAGCCTTACTGGAATCTCACCATCAGATTTTTTAGTGTCATATCCAGGATACTCATTGGGAGGTCTTACACCTCTGCAGAGGTGCAGTCAGTGTATTCTACAGACTGGGCAAGTGTTGTGGACCAGTAAAGGGTCCGGAGAAAAGACACGAACTCGGGTTTACATGGAACAAAGTATATTAATGAAAGTATAATACAACATAGATAAAAAGGTGTTGAATGTCAGTCTGACTGCCAAAGTGTTAGGCTGGAGTAAACTTCACCCCAAGATGAATATTCTCCCGGTATTAATAGCAACAGGAAGAGTTCATTACAGTCCGCAGGTTGGGTACCATAACAGCAAGTTAGCCTGTAGAACTATACTCCTAGTCATTGATATATACTATTTATTGTAACAACAAGCAGACTTCCACATTTCCAACATAAAATTGTGTTTGGTGAACATATTGAACAAATTACAGCAGTATTTATATGGCACAACATTTTAAATAAAGGTTATCAGAAGGTTATTTTATTGATGATTAAAACCTTGGTTCTAAAATACTGCACTGTAATTTTAAAGGTAATTATTATTTCATGTTGATCAAATTAAACTCCAGTATTAATACGATTAAAATTGTTATTTAACAGTAAAAGGATGAATGATCACATTTTAAATTCTGTGAAAATCTATACAGCAGTTAAAAGTCTAACTCAGAATTTTAAGCTAAAAATCTTGAAGTGGATTTATATCCCAGACTGACTTGTATACGGCAATTCATGGTGTGTATTTGTTGTAAAAGTTCCAAGCACTCTTATTTTGAAAACTATATTTGTTGCATTTAGCATATTATATGCAAATATGATTACACCAGTCATACCAAAGACTCAAAAAATGGTACTCTTTGCCACCCAGCTTAACACTCAATATTATAAGGTATGGATCAAGGGTAAAGTGGAGCAATCCAGGGAATGGAGTCATGCCTTCTCCTACACCTTGGTGTAGTAGCCATCGAAAAGGGAACCTTCAGGTCAAACTTGACTAAGGTCGCCAACTTTACTTACTTATGGGACAAAGATAGAAAAAAAGAATTTCACTTGGCCAGGACTAAAACAATATATACACATATCACACATAGTGTGTAGGGCACTGCAGAGACATTCATAGAATGATGGTTATTGAATGAAACCACAACACGAGACTAGGTTGTGTCTGTAAGGCATCATGTGATGGACAGGGCATCAAAGCAGCCTATTAAAGTTGGTTGGTAGGCTGGTTGGTTTTGTGGTTGTGTTTTATCTCCCCAATTATGGGTTAAATAGTATCACAGCTGTTCTTTTACATATGATTATCTTGAATATCATAATTACTTTAATTAGTTTCTGCTTAATGTTGATGATGATATAATGATAATGACAATGATGATGACGACGATGATGATGATTTTTACCTCTCTCGGAAGATGAATCTTGAAAATGACAAGCTAATAAGAAAATCAATGCATCCTGCCCTTCAGTTGAATTAAACAGACCATAATGAGGTAGACCTCGCATGGAGAAATCAAATAAAAGAAATAAATAAGAAATAGGGAAAAAAAAAAATTTTGGCAATATTCGTTGTGTAAGTTCTGTTTTACATCCTTAAAACAAATAAATTAATAATAATAATAATAGTTAGTTAGCGACCATAGTCGAGGGTGACCCGAAGGCTCCCTTTTCGATAGCTACTACACCAAGGTGTAGGGGAGGGCGCTACTCCATTCCCAGGATTGCTCCACTTTACCCTTGAACCGTACCTTATAATGCTGAGTGTTAAGCAAGGTGGTATCAAGTACCATTTTTAAAGTCTTTGGTATGACTCGACCTGGGATTGAACCCAGGTCTCCCGGGCCATTGGTGAACACTCTAACCGCTGGGCAAAGTTGGCTACCTTAGTCGAGGGTGACCCAAAGGCTTCCTTTTCAATAGCTACTACACCAAGGTGTAGGGGAGGGTGCTACTCCTTTCCCTGGATTGCTCCGCTTTACCCTTGATACGTACCTTACATAGCTAAGTGTTAAGCAAGGAGGTATCAAGTACCATTTTTAAAGTCTTTGGTATGACTCGACCTGAGATTGAACCCAGGTCTTCTGGACCATTTGCAAACACTCTACTACTGTCTTGGAAAATATAAATCTGCTCTATTATTTACCCATCCAGAAATTAAACCTGGGTCACTGATTTCACTTCTTATAACAATTACTGCTTCATTAAACTACCGGCCCATCAGCTTAGTGGGAAGAGTGCTTGCCAATGGAAATTTACCAAGCTTTTTGCTTAGATGTGGCACAAGGCCATATGAAAGGGGCACCCAATGAGACTCGAACTTACTCGTGTAGGTTTGCTAGCCGAGATTGCTAACCATTACACCACCAGAGGCGCCTGAAGAGTGCTTGCCAATGGCCTAGAACACCGGGATTCAATCTCAGGTTGAGTCATACCAAAGACTCAAAAAAATGGTACTTGATGCCTCCTTGCTTAACACTCTGTAGTATAAGGTAAAAATCAGTGGTAACATGGAGCAATTCAGGGAAAAGAGTACCGCCTTATTCTACACCTCAGTGTAGTAGCTAATGAAAAGGGAGCCTTTGGGTCACCCTTGACTATGGTTGCTTCATTAAACATGACCATTAAGTGCTTGATATGTACATGAGCCATGAGTAAATAGTAAGGCAGACTGTGTTTTTTGTTACATAACAAATAAGTTGCCTATTAATTTTGTAAGGTAAGTGTAGAATTCAAAATATATGAATTCAAAAGTTAACTGGTAATTTATTAGAAGAGTCATGTAAAATAACCAGTGATATGATCGACAAAACTTGAACCCTGTTTGACCATTTTAGCATTTTTCTGATTGGTTGGTTCATTTGTGAGAACAGGTCAGTTAGGTAGAGTTAATTTGAGAGTAGTCCAGGGTGCCATAGTGAATGGAATGAATGGACCCTCTAAAATGGGTATTTCTCCAGCTGTATGGTTGACATGGGAATTTGGGTGAATAAAGATTTCAAAAATCGAAGTCTTTGTATCTATTTAAAAGAACAGAAGTGGATACGGAGTTTAAGATAAACCCAAGACCATCAGAAGAAGTTCCAGAGATTTATATTTTTCATGTAATTGATTTTTGAAAAAATTTTTTTTTTTGCACACAGAACTATCCAACACAAATAATTTTTAAACTGATCTTTTTGACCCACTTATAGGTTTGGTTTGGCTTCTTAGTTTAATGACATATGAACCCTCACGGGTTATTTAATGCCAAATCTATCCTTGCAGAAGAACACTAGTGGTACTATCTAACCAATTTATTTGGCATAAGTGGGTTCATAAGTTTCCCAAAGGTATCAGTCCGAAAGTGAATGTAATAGTACAAATGGGGTTTAAACTTGCTTATTTCAAGGCCGTCCAGCACTTTAGCCATTATACCAAGGGGATTACATAGATCGAACCTTTACAGGTACTATTAAAGTTGACCTGGGAGTAATGGCAGTAAAAGGTTACTTCACTCTCCCCAGATTCCTAGGACTGAAGACTGATGTAGGTTAGTGTCATTGTTGTATATTGACCAATGACCCGGCCAGACTGTCAAAATGGGAAATGCACCTGTGTAAATAACAGGTGCATCTGGTCGAGGAATATCAGGATATTATAACCTTGACCGTGGACGGGTTGAATGAGAGTGAAATTGTGACACCCACAAGAAGAAGGTGGCTGTTGAACTATTATATAACTCAGTGCACAGGAAATTCTATCAGTTGGGGATCAGACGAGTTAAGATGCGGTAGAGAAAACCAGCACCCAGAAAGGCTGGGCCCCCAGACCCCCAGTTGAACAGCCCAAGAGAACGGGAAAGAAACACGGTTATGGCCAATAGAGTGGGGGTCAATATGTTGCAGTTCTGTTCGGGCTCCAACTCCCTCTCACACACAGCCCTTTCATTAAAAAAGTGAGAGGTATATTTTTCTAAGAACTGTTTCGCTCGTCTTTATTGTGTCGTTGTTATGATCATGCATGCAGATGTATATGTATTATGTGGCTATACAACATCATATCCAGGACACCCTTTTTATGATGATCTTGTGCCTCTGCTGCAAATAAAGTCAGCATAGTCTACATCCCCCTAACAAAGCAAACGTTTAAAATTCCTATTATCCTCAATCCTGATCAAAAGGTTGGCAAACTACTCCACCTCATGAGGCTTGCCCTTGAGGTTAGAAGCCTCCCTATCTTCTGTGATAGATTGGTGGCTCATGGGCTGATAACCCCGGATAATTCAACAACAACTCCAATAACATTACTGACTTCTTCAAACCAAAGGTTGAGTTCTTCACGGTATATATGGATCTAGAAGTCAACCCTTGATTTATGCCGGCCCAGTCGGCTTGGGCTGTGGAATACACTGACTGCATCTCTTCATAGGAGTAAGACCCCCCACCTCGCCAACAAGTGTCCTTATAGTGAGGCTCTAGTAATGCTGGAGCTTTGGGGAATATGGAGTACTCCTTCGTTGCTATCACTCCCAGGTCCACTGTGGCCCAGAGTGATAGCACCTGATAAGGTCCTATCTATGGGTCAAACTGAACTGGTTTATATTTAAAATAGAAATGCTTGAAATTTAACTGAGAGCACACAAATGACTTATGCTAAATTGAATTGTTAGAAATAGAACTGTTTGATCATTTAACTGTGTGTAAACAAATGACATTAATTGAATTTTTAATGATACATTGCAATACGTGGAACCATTTAACTTTGACTAATTCTGAACTGAATTGTCAGAAATAGAACTGTTTGATCATTTAGCTGTGTGTATCTACGAAATGTGTTTATAAATCATATATCTAATATACATGTAAAAACAGGATTTGGCATTAAATAACCTACAACAGTTGATATGCCATAAAAATAAACCTTGATTTATGCTCACAAAACAAATGGACAAAGTAGTAATGGCAATCAGTGGGGGACTTTAGACTTCCTAGAGCTCCAGAACTGAAGCCTCACCACTGGATTCAGTGGTGAGGCTCCTGTTATAGTTGGAGATTAATGAGGTTTACATTATGGCAAAGATGCCGATGGTGTAATGGTTACTGTTGTAGGAAATGGACACAGCAAAACAAGTTCAAATTTTGCTCAAGGCTGACTGCATTTCACATAGCACTTATACTTTTAGGAAAGATATAAATCCAATTATCCTCCCTCCAGCTATTGGCAAATAGTTGGCTAGATAAGGATATTTAATGGCAAATGGTCTATGGGAAGGAAAACTCTGATTCAAAACCTGTTAAAATCTGCTAAAAATTGACCTTGTGTCACATTTCCTGCCAATGCAGAGGGGTTGGTAAAAACATACATTATGGCTAAGGTAGTTATATAACTCTTGCAAAAAACTGGAGGGTGATAAGTCCTTGTGAAAGCTATGATTTTAAATGGTGAATTTTAAGGCTGGCAGCAGTACCTTTCCACTGATTCAGTTATTTGAACTTTTTGTGTAAAGGTGACTCGGAACAGTAAAAAGCAATAAAAATAATATTACTGGACACTTTGTCATCCCACACACCCAATAACCATTTTGGTATGATAACTGCAGAGGTCAACAAGTGTCAACTATTGATTATAAACGGAACAATACTCCTTGTCTTACTTTGGAAATGTAACTAGTATGAGCCAAGAATATTTAATAAGAGAACACTGAATATGTCACAAACAAGATTGTCCCTTTTGTGGTTTTCAGTATAGATTGTCTTGTCATGGTTTGCCCATGAAAGTTTCAAGCCGGTAAAGGAGTCTGAATTGGTTTGCAGACTGTTCACTGGGTCAGTAAGTGCAAAGACAGGTCTTCTGAACTTGATTAAGTGCAGACGCACTTGTAGATCACGATAGATAGATAATTTTTTTTTTTGTTAGATTAGAATGACCTTTCACCTCTGGTTACCATTCTAGCTCCAACCCCACTCCCCACCAAAAGTTAAAAAGATAACCAAACTATTGTTTCCCTATTCGTGAACTTTGACACTGGTTATTTGGTTCCTTCATGGCAGAGTTGATTTTTCTCCCTCATTTTCTTTTAGTTTTATCCACTTTTATTACATAAACATATAAAATCAATAAGGAACAGGCACACACACATGCACACACATATATATGTATATATATATAGAGAGAGAGATGTGTTTGCATGAGAGTGAGTGTATATATATGCGTGAGTATGTGAGTGTATATCTATCTATATCTGTGTATGTGTGAGTGTAAATGTGTGTGTGAGAGAGAATGTGTTAATATATATATATATCATTTCAAGAAAAAAACCAATATTCGGTCACATTATGATAATAAATTTATTTCCGTCCTGTTAAGAGCATTGATATGAATCAAAGACTCCAAAATAATTTTTAACAGGACTTCGTCAGATCCAACAAGTAAATATTCGAAATTTAAATAATCTATTTGTCCTGATGGAATTGTTTCCTACTCTGGATGTACTGGATTGAAGAATACCTATATATATATATATATATATATGAATGTGTCTGTACATATGTGTGTGTATCTATGTAAATAACAGTGTGTGTATGTGTGTGTATATGTATAAGAGTGAGTGAGTTTATATATATGTGTATGTGTGTGCATATACATATGTGTATGTGTGTGAGAGAGGGTATTTATATCTATATGTATATATATATATGTGTGTGTATCAATGTATATAAGTATATATATATATATATATATATATATATAAGTGGAGGTGCCCGTGGAGTAATGGTTATCATCGTAGGAAATGGACACGGCGACACGAGTTCAAATCCTCGACAAGACTGATAGCATTTCACATAGCACTAATACCCTTGGGAAAGGTATGAATCCAATTATTCTCCCTCCAACTATGGGTAAATAGTAGGGCAGACTAAGTTCTTCAGCCTTGGTGAGGCTACTTGTCTAGGAGAAGGAAAACTCTGAATTCAAACCTGTTAAACTCCGCTTAGAAAATTGACCTTGTGTCATATCCTGCCTGAGTGGAGGGGTTGGGTAAATATGATATATATATATATATATAAGTGTGTGTGTCGATGTGTATGTATATATATGTGTGTGTATGGGAGAGTGTGCATACAAGTGTATGTGAATGTATATCTACATATATCTTTGCGTGTATGTGTACGAGTTAGTATGTGTGTTTATATATATGTATATGTGTGTGTGTGTGAGTATGTGAGCATGAATGTGTATGTATGTATGTATATAAGTGTCTGTATATATGAATTTTCAAGAGTCTATGACAATTTTAAATGCCTGTACAAAAAAAGTCTGGAAACTTATTGAATGAACCACATAATTATTGTTAAGAAAATGGATTCAATGAACTGTGTTCAAATCCTACACAAAGCTGTTTGGGTTTCCCTTGTTCTAATGGCATGAATCCATCTCTTCTCCCTCCAGCTATGGGTAAAAATAGTAGGGCACTCTGGTAATATAAATAAATAATGATGTATGCTTAGTGTAATGATTACCGTCACTGGAAATAGAATCCGTTACCCGAGTTCAATCCGAGACAAGGCAGTTTGCAATTCACTTTCTGTTGATACTATTCGGAAGGCATGAATCCATTTTTTTCACTCTCCAGCTATGGGTAAAAATAGTTGGGCATCTCTTCTCCCTCTAGCTATGGGTGAATAGTTGAGCAGACTTGGTTCTTTGGCCTTGGCAAGGCAACCAGGTTAGGAGAAGGAAAATTCTGAATTTGAAACTTCTGTAAAAACTGACCTTGTGGACACACACTGCTAGTGATAGAGGGGTTGGATAAATCCATCCAGTTAAAAGAACACGTTTAAAACGGTTTGCTGTTTCATGGGTGGGCTGAAAAGTTAATATGATGACATATCTGTTCTTGATGACATTTTTGGTAAATGAGATCCAAGCACAGCAACATCTCCAGAAAAAGAGTGTGCTCCATGGGGAGATAATGTGGAAAAATGAAGCTTATACAGTCACATATTATGAGAGTATGTTGGTTAGCCTATGAACTTTTCAGTCACATTGTTACAATCCTCAGACTGCTTGTAACTGCTAACAATTTTGAAGATAAATGCTTTTAATTTGTATTAGATTTTCATTTGGCTCAGGACAGAACACTTTTTAACACACACACACACACACACACAAAATTGCAACACTTAGTGACAATGCCTATTTTGACCCAAGGACAATATGTGTGTATGTTACACAGCCCAGTCAGCTGTGGGGGGTGTCCTCGTGGTGTAATGGTTAAAGCGATGGACTGCGGAAGCGTAGTAAGCGAATTCATACTCCAGTCGCGCTATTACGTTCACTTTCGGGCAAATACCCTTGGGAAAGGTATGAACCCCCTTATCCTCCCAGCTATGGGTTGAATAGTACCATTACTGTTCTTCTAGGAGAATGGCTTTGGCATTAGATAACCTACAAAGTTTGATACCAAACCAAACCAGTCAGCTGGGGCTGTAGAATACATCGACTGCATCTCTGCAGAGGTGTAAAACTCACCCAACCCAACGAGTGTCCAAATAATGACATTAAACCATTTGATTGCAAAGCTCGAGTTTTGGAAATTTTGGGAATGCGGAGTACCCCTTCATTGCCATTGCTCCCTAGTCCACTCTGATCCGGAGTGGCAGACCTTGATAGGCTCCTATCTTTGAGTCTAATAGAACAAACTCAGTTTGCAAACAAACAACTGATGTTAAATTATTTGTGTTATATAGCAATACTTGAAACCATTTAACTGTGCGCAAACAAATGATCTCAGGCTCATTTAAGAATGTTATCAACAAAACGTGTTTACAAACCATATATATATCTAATATGTAAGCATAAACAGGATTTGGCATTAAATAACCTATAATAGTTGATATGCCATAAAATCAAACCAAACCAAACTAAACTGTTGAATCACCCCTTATTTTGGAACCTGTGCATGTACTGATCCATGATCGGTTGCATCTATTTTGAGACAGTTTTGAATGATTTTATCTCCAAATAAATAGTGATGCAAAATATTTTTTCCCTCTAGTCTAAGGCATTGTGATTGAAGATTAGTAGTTGCTATAGTATACTATTTTCAAATCTGAAACAAAAAAGAATGCAACATTATTATTAATAGAGTTATTAGCAAATATTATTGATAGAGTTATTAGCAGTTATTAGTCAAATGGGTCCCATGTATATTGAGAAACCCTATACTATAATCCAGCTATACTGTCTGCATGACTGAACTCGGAGATGGAAAATTGTGAATTCCAACCAGTTAAGCTCTGCTTAAAAATCGGCCTTATGTCACATCCTACTTGTAGGACAGGGGTTCGTAAATGCTTACTTTCTGTATGTTTAATGTTGCATCAACTGAAGCAATGTTCAGGGTGAAGGGAATCAATTTTATTTTCCGTAAATGTATGCACATCACATGCACAGCAAATTAGCACAAATTTAGATGATTGCTGCAACACAATCTTTCTACGTCAAATTCTCGCAATTTGGTTGAACTTAATCAATGTTAGGAGTTTGTATGAAAGAGAAAATAGAACTGAAGTGAAATTTGGGAAAGAGAAAGAGAGAAAAGGATTTAAAAGAGAAATAGAAAATAGAGCTATGAAAAATGAACAAATAAGTAGAAACAAGATTTGAGATATTCAGAATTGTTGACTGTCACTATAAACTAGTTATCAAAGGTTTTTGAACCCCAACCGCAGTTTTTTGTTGCAGGTCGGGGTGAGGAAGGGGCATTTGATGCATAAAAACATACAGAAAACGTGACATAGGTTGAAGAAGCATCGAAGATGCACCCATTTTTTTTTTTTTTTTTTTTTTGCAAAAGGAGGAGTCAAAATCTTCTGTATACAGAAAGTTAATAATACTGGTTACCTTATAAGTAAGACAGTGTCAGAGACAGAAAGAGAAAAGGATTGATTGATCTTAATGGCATCTCATCCTGTCTAGGGTTATTTTATGCCTGGAGGTTAGGGAATCCCATACAGTGTACCCATATATTCAGGTTTTTTTGTGTCGTTGTTTCTTAAGAGTTTTTTATGCACATTGTTATATGGTATCATGTAATCCTATCTAATACAAATCTAAAGTTTCAAGTATTCCAATCTAATGTAAATAATTTGCATAACCAACTCATTGGTCTAGTGGGTAGAGTGTTCACCAATGGCCCAGGAGACCAGGGTTCAGTCCCAGGTTGCGTCTTACCAAAGACTTTAAAAAATGGTACTTGCTTAACACTCAGCATTATAAGGTACATATCAAGGGTAAAGTGGAGTGATCCTGGGGAGGTAGTAGTAGTACCCTCCCCTACACCTCGGTGTAGTAGCTATTGAAAAGGGAGTCTTCGAGTCACCCTTGACTATGGTCGCCAACTTTACTTACTTCTATGGTTTCAAGTATTCCTATATAATACAAATAATTTGCATACAGTTCAATGGTTTCAAGTATTCCTATCTAATACTAATCATCATCATCATGTGGTGCTGGTAGCACGGATATCTCTGACCCTCGCTCGCTACTTTTCCCTATCGTTCATCACCTCTGGCAGATCTTCTGGACTACATCCTGTATCCTCACATAGTTGCTGAATGTATGTTCGTGCTGGTCGTCCTGCTTTTGCACGGCCATATGTGGGGGGTCCATAAGAGTACATCACTTATGAGTTTGTCCCTGCTTCTCCAGCAGAGTCCTGCATGTCTGGTTCGTCTAACTTGAATAGTTTTCGTGATAGGAGGCAGATGGCCGTACAGTTGGTGTCTTGTGGGGTGTTGCCGCCAGGACTTATTCAAGATTGCTCGTAACATTCTTGTGTAATTGCCGTCTAGCTTCTTCTCTAGCCGTTTTGTTAGAGTCCATGTAGTGCATCCATATCGCAGTATCGATACCACCGCTGCCTGGAAGAAACTGCATTTCATTTTATCGGTTAGGTCTGATTTCCATATAATCGATAGCTTATTGATAGCTGTCCGTGCCTTCGTTAACCTCGTGTCGATGTCCCTTTTGGTTGATGCGACACTGCTTCCTAGGTAAGTGAATTTGTCAACTAGTTTAAGAGGGGTTCCGTCTAGAGTGGAGATGTCACCCGTTTGATTATAGCACATATATTCCGTTTTGTGTGCATTGACATCATTAATAATAGTTATTTGTTTGTATAGTTACATAGTTTAAAGTAAGTAATAATCTGTAATAAACAATTCTAGCTTTAAGTAACTATTCTTAATACAAATAACTCCTTTCTCATTCCAATAATTATATGTTTTAAGTAATTATTTCTATATAATAATAGTTGTTTTATTGGAGCATAGATATATGGTTTTAAGTAACAAATAATAAGCCTGCGTAAATAATTCTAGCTTCAAGTAACTATTCTTAAGAAAATAGTAAAGTTGGCAACTGTAGTCAAGGGAGACCTGAAAGGTCCCTTTTCACTCTCTACTACACTGAGGAGTTATTTGTATTAAGAATAGTTACTTAAAGCTAGAATTGTTTATTATAGATTATTACTTACTTTAAACTATGTAACTATACAAACAAATAACTATTATTAATGATGTCAATGCACACAAAACGGAATATATGTGCTATAATCAAACGGGTGACATCTCCACTCTAGACGGAACCCCTCTTAAACTAGTTGACAAATTCACTTACCTAGAAGGCACTACTCCTTTCCCTAGATTGCTCCACTTTACCCTTGATCCGTACCTTACAATGCTGAGTGTTAAGCAAGGAGGCATCAAGTATCATTGGAGTTTTTGGTATGACTCGACCTGAGATTGAACCCTGGTCTCCAGGCTGTTGGTGAACACTCTACCTGCAAGGTCAGTGAACCAGACATTGGTATGATGGTTAGAGTGTTCACCAATGGCCCGGGAGACCTGGGTTCAGTCCCAGGTGAAGTCATACCAAAGATTCCAAAAATGGTACTTGATGCCTCCTTGCTTAACACACAGCATTATAAGGTACGTATCAAGGGTAAAGTGGAGCTATCCAGGGAAAGGGGTAGTGGCCACCCCTACACCTTGGTGTAGTAGCTATCGAAAAGGGAGCCTTCGGGTCACCCTCGACTACGGTCGTCAACTTTACTTATACAGGATAAGGTATTTCAGTCAAATGCAAATAGTTTTTAGACAGATCTATGTGGTCCAGAGATGGGATCTTAATGGGCACAATTACTTTCATCAGCATTTCAATTTAATTATCGTCATTTGTTTGTATGCCGCTGCATGATTTCAAGTAATTATTGATATTCTTCAGTAAGCAATTTGAACTTCCAGTAACTACTCTTAATGTATATAATTTACTGTTATATGGTTTCAAGTATTTCTTTCTAACACAATATAATTCTAAACAGATCTATTTGACTCATAGACAGAATCCGAACAAAATCAGAGTGGGCCTGAGAGTAATGATAATGAAGTGATACTCCAAACTCCCCTGATCGAACAAGAGCTTTGCCATCTGATTCAATTTAGTGTCATACACAAGACATCCCATTTTTGGAGGGGGAGGGCTTACATCTCTGAAGAGGATACGGTAAACATATTTTAAGTATCGTTGATAGGGTTGAAGAGAAATAGCAAGAAATAATGAAGATAAAAAATGAGAAGCAAAAAAAAAAAAAAGATAGAGTTAGAGAAAGATAAAGTGAGAGATGTAAGTGAATGAAAGAAAAGTAGAAAGAGAGAGAGAGACTGAGAGAGAGAGAGAGAGAGAGAGAGAGAGAAATAGACAAAAAAAACAGAGAAGTGGAGAGAAGGAAATAAGGGAAGGCTAAAGTGAGAGTATAAAAGAGAAGTAATAGAAAGATAAAAAGAAAGTGAGACAGTCTCAAAGAGAGAAGAAATGAAAAAATGAGAGATAGAAAAAGAGAGAGTAGAGGAGAAAGAAAAGGAAAGGAAGAAGGAAAGAAAGAGAAATGTGAGAGAAAAAAAAGTGAGTCATTTATGAGTTACTGAGAAAAAGAGAGAGTGATAAAAGTGTGAGTGACAGAGAAAAAGAAATAGTAAAAGAAAAAATAACAGAGAGAGAGAGAGAGAGAGAAAGAGAAAATAAAGAAAGAAAAAATAAGACTGAGAGAAATATAGAGTGAGAGAATAAAAGTGAGACTGAGGGAGAGAGAGAGAGAGAAAGTGGGTGGTAGAGAGAAAAAGACAAAAATGAGACAGAGAGATGGAGAGAAATAGAGAGAGAGAGAGAGTAAAAATGAGACAGACAGAGAGAAAGAGAGAGAGAGAGAAAGTGAGAAAAAGACAAAAATGAGACAGACAGATGGAAAGAAATAGAGAGTGAGAGAGTAAAACAGAGAGAGAGACAGAGGAAGAGAGAGAGAGAGAGAGAAAATCTGCATAGTCTGATGCTCTGTTTAAGCGACCTTTAGCTGAATCGACCTGAGACATACGTGGCAATTGCGTCGTCTGGTACGCTCTAACTGGAACAACCACCACCACTACCACTACCACCACCACTGCCACCTACCTACCTACCTACCTACCCACCCTAGCTATCTACCTCCCTCACTTTCTATCTCACCCACACTTCCTGCCCGTTGCACCAGTCAACTGTTGCGTACTGATGCACTGAAATAACAAAAGAAAACTAAAAGAAAATTTAAATAAGAAAAACTGAAAAAATTAGTATTCATGCTAAAAAATTACTCATACAATATATATATATATATATTGTTTGTTTGGGTTTTATGGCATAGCAATTTTTGTGGGGTATTCAATGCCAAAGCTATCATTGTGGAACAGGAGAGGTACTATTTAACCCATAGCTGGGGGTCTGACCCTAGTTGAGAGCAACCCTAGGGCTTCCTTTTCAATAGCTACTACATTGAGGTGTAGGGAAGGGTGTTACTCCTTTCATGGATTGCTCCACTTACCCTTGATCCATACCTTATAATGCTGTGTTAAACAAAGGAACATCAAGCATCATTTTTTGAGTCTTTGGATGACACTACCTGGCATATCAACCTTTGTAGGTTATTTAATGCCAAATCCATTTTTATACAAATGAACAGTTCTATTTCAAACAACTCAGTTCAGCATAAGTACGCAGTTTAAATGTAAATACACAGTTTAATTGTCAAAAACATTTCTATTTCAAGCTATTCCATTTAGTCAAACAGTTCTAATTCTAACAATTCAGTTTAGTATAAGTATAGTTTTTGTTTGCACACTCTTTAATGTCAAAACAATTCTTTTTCAAACAATTCAGTTTAGCATAAGTATGCAGTTTACATGTCAAAACAGTTCTATTTAAAGCAGTTCAGTTTAGCATGAGTATGTGGTTTAAATATCAAAACAGTTCTATTTTAAGTAATTCAGTTTAGCATAAGTATACATTTTAGTTCTATTTGACCCATAGATAGGACCTTATTGGTGCTACCACTTCAGGCCAGAGTGGACCTGGGAGCAATGGCAATGAAGGGATACTCTGTGTTCTCCAAAGCTCCAGCATTACTGGAACCTCACCATCAGGTTGTTTAGTGTCATATCCCGGATACTCGTTGGAGGGGGTCTTACCCCTCTGAAGAGGTGTAGTTGGTGTGTTCTACAGCTCCAGCTGATAGGGTAAACAAAATATATATCTACACACACATACATATATACACAATATATATATATATATATATATATATATACATATGTGTATGAATGAGTTTAGATATTAAGTATAGTCTGGCATAAGGCTACAAACATGGAGTTTGATTTTAACGCCATGTCAAAGTGTCCTGGCCTATTTCATGCCAAGTGTCTTGGTAATCATGTTCATATTCATATTTTTGTAGTTCTTTCCTAAGAGATATTTCTTCTTTTTTTTTATTGGGTGGAAGAACAGGGTCCTAATGAATAGATCTTTTCATAACATTGATGGGACCCAAATGGGTAGTACCGCATAAGCTTCAAAGTGGACCTAGCAGTAATAGCATTGAAGCGTGACTCTAGACACCCCGACTGTCCAAAACTGGAGCCTCACTCTCAGATTTAGTTTAGTGCAGGACAGACAGGACATCTCTTTTTTTGTTGTTGTTGGATATCTTTGGAAATATAGACTGTATTCTAAGCCTTGCTGACAGGTGAGTTTGTGAATTTTGAAATTTAAAAATATGTGGAGTTTCCATTCCAATATTTTTGATCATACCACATACCTAAACTCACAAATAAATATATATAGATAAAACCTGACTAAACAATACCTGTTTGTTATATCTCATGAAACCGGTCTTGAAGATACACATAGATGTATATATAATGTATCACCCACAAGTCAGTAAGTGGCAACCAATATGATACAAAAAGTTCATTTTTTCCTAAACCAAAAATTTTTTTAAGGTGGACTTATTTATTGATAATATGATTATATATATATAAGGAAATTAACAACTGGAATTCAGATCCTAGATAAGTCTATGCCATCACTCTCAGGTCCACTCTGGCCCGGAGGGGTACCATCTGATAGGGTCCTATCTTTGTGTCAATTAGAACTAAACTGTGTACTTATGCCAAACTGAATTACTTGAAATAGAATTGTTTTTACGTGTAAAATGCACACTTGTGCTAAAGTAAATTGCTTGAAATAAAACTGTTTTGACATTTAACTGTGTGTAAACAAAAACTATACTTATACTTAACTTAATTGTTTGAATTAGAACTGTTTAACTAAACTGAATAGCTTGAAATAGAAATGTTTTTGATAATTAAACTGTGTACTTATTCTAAACTGAATTGTTTCAAATAGAACTGTTTATTTGTATAAAAATGGATTTGATATTAAATAACCTACAAGGATTGATATGCCATAAAACCCAAACAAACCAAATCAAATCAAACATCTCCCTCTCTCTTTGTATTTGTCTGGTAATTTTTTTTCCTTTAGTGTTCAAGTTCTGCTACAGGCCATGTCTTAAGTTCTAAATTTGAATACTGAATTAATGTTCCTATCACTTAATCTATATAGTTCACTTGCAAACAGTCTGTACTCATATGTTTAAAGAAGATATGAAAGATCCAGTTAAAATCTCGAATCACTGCTTCTCTGCCTTTCCATATCACAGTTGTTTATTCAGTTCTACATTCACTCTTGAGTTTTGTTTCTCAAAAAGTCAGAAGGAGCCTGCCAGAGACAATATGGCTTCTGTTAGTCAACCATGGCTCCTGAGAACTTAGCAACCATTACATTCCTCTCAAATGCAAATACTGGTGGTTGACATATGTGGGCGTGTGAATTGTTTATTTGGGTCTCTCTCAGTGCTTCTGTCTGTAAATATTTATGGTTTGCTCAATCTGTAGTAGCTTACCTTCTCTGTGGATGACTGAATTTTTAGTATCAGTATTCCTTATGTGTAAATAACTTAAGGAAGATATTAGTATCTACATCCTCTAATATCACTACTGGGCATTATATTGATTGGTTGGTTGGTTTTTTAACAGTGTATCAACATTTTTTAGGTCATTTAATGCCAAATTTGATTTCAAACAATTCAGTTTAATGTAAGTATAGTCTTAGTTTACTAACAGTTAAATGTCAAAACCGTTCTATTTCAAACGATTAATTTTAGCATAAGTATACAGTTTAGTTCTGTTTAAAAACAGTTCTATTTCAAACAGTTGAGTTTAGCATCAGTACACAGTTTCTCTGTCAAAAACAGTTCAATTTCAAACAATTCAGTTTAGCATAAGTACATAGTTTAGAACTATTTGACCCATAGATAGGACCTTATCAGGTCTACCATTCTGGACCAGAGTGGACCTGGGAGAAATGGCAATGAAGGGGTACTCTGTATTCTCCAAAGCTCCAGCATTAGGTGAACCTCACCATCAGATTGTTTAGTGTCATATCTAGGACACTCATTGGAAAGGTCTTACCCCTCTGTAGAGAAGCAGTCAGAGTATTCTATAGCCCCAGCCGACTGGGCAACATTATGTTGGGTAAGTGAAAAATTAAAAGCTTGGTTTCAGAGGGTTGTCCCTTCCAGCAAAACCTGCTTTGCAGTGTTGAGGTGATTGCTTGGTGCCAGAAGCACTCCAAAAGGGGAATGCCGTCAGAGTTAAGCATTTTTTGGACTAGCTATGCATGAATTTTAGTTTGTGTGTGTTGTTCCCACTTTAAAATGGCCTTCTGCTGCATTCTATCTTGGTGGGAAGTCAGATACATACATCCCTTTGTATTTCAGAGGTTTGCCCAATAAAGTGGAGGTGATTCCTTCTTGTTTAAAACGCATGAACTCTGTCTTATTAGGGGTGTCCTCGTGGTATAATGGTTAAAGCGATGGACTGTGGGATGGTAGTAAGGGAGTTTGAACTCTAGTTATGCTATTATGTTCACTTTTGGACAAATACATATTTACCAGTCCCTCCACTCGGGCAGGATATGACACAAGGTCAATTTTTAAGCGGAGTTTAACTGGTCTGAATTCTGAGTTTTCCTTCTCTTAGACTAGTTGCCTCGCCAAGGCTGAAGAACCTAGTCTGCCCGACTATTTACCCATAGCTGGAGGGAGAATAATTGGATTCATATTTTTCCCAAGGGTATTAGAGCTATGTGAAATGCGATCTGTCTTGTCAAGGATTTTAACTCATGTTGCCGTGTCCATTTCCTACGAAGATAACCATTACACCACGGGCACCTCCTTTTGGACAAAAACCCTTTGGAAAGGTTTGAAACTCCTTATCCTCCCATCTATGAGTTAAATAGTACCACAAATGTCCTTTTAAAAGGATGGATTTAGCATTAAATAACCCGAGATGGATGATATGCCATTGAATAACAAACAAAATGTCTCATTTGTTTTCACAGAGAGGCTAATGACTTTCGTTGCTAGCTGAAAGCAGTACTGTAGACTATTCAACAAGAATTAGGGTTGGGCAGGTGTATTTACAAAAAGTTCAACATCATCTGCTTCTAAAACATTTGTTACAATAAAATCTATTTGGATATATCTATAATGGTAAATGTATAATATTATTTAATTATCAAATCTCGTCAATGTTAGATGATTCAATAATATTATTAATTTAGCTTTATTGATATATCTAAATAGATTTTATGTCAACAGACGTTTTCATCAGAAACTTTTTTCAGTTTTTTAAATATCTTTAAAATTTTTTAAAAATTAATCAACATAAAAAGAATAGTTTTACATTTTCAGTTTAAAAAATCAAATCTAATTTAAGAAAGCCACTGCTCGGAATGATCAGAGATTTATTGAATATTTGATGTAATTTCAATGCATAAATAATTTTATAAACTGCGGTATTATTACATTACTCTCTGATGATTGTGCTGCAAATAAACCAATTTACTGATTTCATTGAAAAAAATGTTCTTTTTATTACATCAGTTCATAACTCACCAAGAACCCTATACTTCTGGCCTTGAGTCAAACCAAGCTAATTAAATGTCTGTAGGTTCTTTTGTAATAAAGAAGCCACTTGAGAAATGAGCAAACTCATCATTATTCTCCTTCAATGATTTGATGGAAAATGGTGTGGTCAACATAATTCAATTCTTAGTCGAAACATCTACTAAGCTTGGTTAAGTCTTATACAAGATTTCAGGCATGGGGCACTCAGTGAGTACTAAATTCACAACTGAGTAGTCACTGATCCTCAAGATGTGATTTTAATTGCACTGACTCGCATACAGACAATATACAAAAAAAAAAAGAAAAAAAAAAAGAAAGACAAGTAATTCATTGATTTTCCTTAAAAAGTTTACTTTTTATCATTCTAACATCTGTTTATAACATTTACATTATCATAAAATGCTATGGGGATTTAAAGATCGATTAGTTCATTTATTGATTTTTAACAGCATGCCAACCTGTTTTGGGTTATTTTATGCCTAGAGGTTCAGGAAATCATTCGCTGTATGTTTGTATTTATATTTTTGTGTAATTGTTCCTTAGGGTTTGTTTTTTTTGCACATATTCCAATCAAACACAAATAATTTAAAAAAAAATCTATTTGGCTGACAAATAGGACCTTAGTAGGTTGAGGCTTTGATCATTTGATTTAATGGCATTTCAACTCTAGACGGTTATTTAACGCCAAATCCAGTTTACAAGTATGATTTTTAAGTGAATAGTTTGTTGGTCACAATTTTTAAACAGGCTAGAGCTCATTTGTTAGCATACAGTCAAATGGTCTTTCGAATATTGCTATCAGATATTAATAATTCTGTTTGATATAATTCATTCGTTTGCACATTGTTAAATAGTTTCAAGTATTGTTATCTAAAGCTTATAATTCTATTTAATATTAATCATTTGTTTGTACACAGTGAAATGAATTCAAGAATTGATATTTAACATTAAGTAATTTGGTTTGGTTTTATGGTATGTCAAACCTTGTGGGTTATTTAATGCAAAATCCAGTTTATACATACATACATACATACATACATACATACTTAGATATAAAAACATGTACATTTGGAAGTAAATGAGGGAAAAGGTTCGGTTTCTTTGTATAATGGCATATCAACTCCTTTTAGGTTATTTAATGCCAAAACCATTCTCCTAGAAGAACAGTAGTGGTACTATTTAACCCATAGCTAGGAGGATAAGGGAGTTCATACCTTTCCCAAGGGTATTTGCCCGAAAGTGAATGCAATAGCGCGACTAGAGTACGAACTCGCGTACTACGCTTCCGCAGTCCATCGCTTTAACCATTACACCACGAGGACACCCCTAAATGAGGGAAAAGAATTGGAAAATATGGAGAACAATTGAAAAACAAAGTAATCCAAAGTACAAAATTTATTATGAAAGAATTAATTTCATCCCTAGTTTTGTATTTCATTAAACATCCATCTATGATTTAACAACGCTCAATATCATCTTTTTTAACTCCTGGTGATGATTTATTCAAGCCGAAACATTATAGAGTCGACTTTCTTTCATATTAAATTCTTCACTTTGGATTACTTTGTTTTTCAATTTTTCTCCATATATGTATATATATATATAAATATATATATATTCATATATATATATATATATATATGTATATATATATATTCATATTTATATATATATATATATATATATATATATATGTTCATATATATATATATATATATATATGTATATATATATATTCATATTTATATATATATATATATATATATATATATGTATATATATATATATATATATATATGTATATATATATATATATATGTATATATATATATGTATATATATATATATATGTATATATATATATATATATGTATATATATATATATATATATATATATATATGTATGTATGTATGTATGTATGTATGTATGTATAATTTATCAGAGAATAGTTTGTAGGTAACATTATTTTAAAATGATTCAGAGCTCATTTGTTTGCACATAGTTAAATGGTTTCAAGTATTGCTATCTAACCCTAGTAATTCTGTTTAAAATTAATTATAATCCCTAGTAAAAAATTGAACAGTTCTATTTGACTCATAGATAGAATCCTATCAGGTACTACCACTCCCATTCAGAGTGGCCCTGGGAGTAATTGTAATGAAAGCATTCTCAACATTCCCAAGATCTCTAGAGTTAGAAACTCACCATCAGATTCTCTTTAGTCATATACAGGATATTCTTTTGGGACGAGATTTACCCATCCGCAAGGAATACATTTAGTGTATTCTAAACCCAACTGAGTGGGCTGGGTAATTTAGTGGGTTTTAAATTGATATTTTTTTTAAGAAACAATTGTTTTTTGAGGGTTTTTTAGGGGGTTGAGGCTGTAAAAGGTAAGAGTGCCAGCTGCTCAAAATTAGAAATTATCAAAAAATTATTATTTTATTTCATTTGATTTTTCTTTGTATTTAATGCCTAAAATCTATGAATTTTTATTACTGAGAAAATGAACATTTTTAAAATATGTTTGTACCTTTTTAATGGTAATTTTTTTTTTTTTTGCAGGTAAGAGAAAATCCTCATGCTTGAAGGAATTTATTCTTTAAAAGAAAAAAATGGTATTCATATTCCCGAAGTTGCAAGGTACAAGTTTCTTTCTTTATCATATTTACCCAAACCCTCCACTTGGGCAGGATAAGACACAAGGTTAATTTTTAAGCGGAGTTTAACAGGTTTGAATTCTGAGTTTCATTCTCCTAGACTAGTTACCTCACCAAGGCTGAAGAACCTAGTCTACCCTACTATTTACCTATAGCTGGAGGGAGAATAATTGGATTCATACTTTTCCCAACAGTATTAGCACTGTATGAAATGCAATCAGTCTCGTCCAGGATTTGAACTTGTGTCGCCGTGTTCATTTCCTACGACAATAACCATTACACCATGGGCACCTCCTATCAATGCGGTTATATTAGTCACAACATTTTGGCAGTTGTATGCACTGGCCTTCATTAAGTGCCTGTTGTAGCCATTGACCGTCTGAACACTTAATCCAATTCATGAGGATAGTTTATTCTGATTTGTCTCTTGTGTCCTAGGTATGTTAGAAGTGAGGTTCCAGTCTGAATCTAAGCTTGCCTTTGTTTAGATGTCACATATATAAGTGCTCAGACTGTTCAGACTGTTATAAGAAGTATTGCATATCCCTATTGCTTTGTGCTCACTATGTGAAATGCAATCAGTCTCATCCAGGATTTGAACTCATGATGCCGTCTCCATTTCCTACGACGGTAACCATTACATCAGTTTTTTTCTTTATACATCCTTAAAATCAGGTAAACCGCTTAATTCTTTTTATCTCCCCAGACATAAACCAAGTATAATCTTAGAGAGTCATATCTCGTCCGAGCCCTCTTTTCCAGCAAAATCATCAGGCTTAATTTAGTTAGCTCCTCTGGTAGCATTTCTCTCATAACAGTAAAAGATGGTAGGTTTGGTTGGTTTGGTTTATTGGGTTTTATGGCATATCAACCTTTGGAAGTTATTTAATGCCAAATCCATTTTTTTGTAAATAATCTGTTCTATTTAAAACAATTCAGTTTAGTATAAGTACACAGTTTAATTGTCAAAAACATTTCTATTTCAAACTATTCAAGCAGTTATATGTAACAATTCATTTAAGTGTAAATACAGTTTTAATGTCAAAAAACAGTTCTATTTCAAATAATTCAGTCAAACATAAGCACGCAGTTTAAATGTAAGTATGGTTTAATTGTCAAAAATTTTCTATTTCAAACAATTCAGTTTAGCATAAGTATGCTGTTAGTTCTATTTAACCCATAGATAGGACCCTATCAAGTGCTACCACTCTGGGTCAGAGTGGACCTGGGAGCAATGGCTATGAAGGGGAACTTCACATTCCCCAAAGCTCCAGCACTGCTGGAACCTCACCATCAGATTGTTTCGTTTCATATCCAGGACACTCGTTAGGGGGAGTCTTGCCCCTCTGCAGAGGTGCAGTCAGTGTATTCTACAGCCCCAGCTGACTGGGCAATAAAAGATGGTAGGTTCAGGGTTAATTACTAATGCCTGAGATACCCCATAAAGCAAATACATATAACACTATGTTATTTTTGGCACCACATTCATGTACAAAAGAGAATCCCCATGAGAACTCGTTTTTGATTTATGTTTATGAAAGCATTACCCTACCAAATTAATTTATCAAATCAAGGGATGCTACTTATCCCTCATATATTGCTCAGTTGCCTGGGGCTGGAGAATACACCAATCACTTCTGCAGAGGGGTAAGACCCTCTTACCACCAACAAATATCCTGGATATGACACTAAACAATATGAAAGTGAAGTTCCAGTCATGCTGGAGTTTCATTGCCATTTCTCCCAGGTCAACTCTGTCCTGGAGTGGTAGCACCAGATAGGGTCCTATCTATGGGTCAAATAGAACTAAACTGTGTACTTATGCTCCACTGAACTACTTGAAATAGAACTGTTTTGATATTTAAACTGTGTACTTATGCTAAACTGAATTGTTCGAATTAGAACTGCTTGACTAAACTGAATAGCATGAAAGAGAAAGGTTTTTGACAATTAAACTGTGCACTTCCATTTAAGCTTTGTACTTATGCTAAACTGAATTGTTTGAAATAAAACTGATTATTTGTATAAAAATGGATTTGGCATTAAATAATCTACAAAGGTTGATATGTCATAAAATTCAACAAACCAGCCTAATCCTTAATATAATATTTTAATTTCAACCTTCGGCAGAGGTCAATACCAACTTTTTTCCCAGAAGACTGGTTAGGATTGATGGAATTATATATATATATATATATATATATATATATATATATATATACTGGCTTAATGCCTTGTGGAGAGAGTGTTCACCAATGGCCCAGGAAACCAGGGTACAATCCCTGGTTGAGCCATACCAAAGACACAAAAAATAGTACTTGACACCTCTTTGCCTAATACTCAGCATTATAAAGTATGTATTAAGGGTAAGGTGGGGCAAACCAAGTGAAGGACTAGTGCCTTTCCCTACACATCGGTGTTGTAGCTATTGAAAAAGGAGCCTTCGGGTTGCCCTTGACTACGGTCATCAACTTTTTTATTTACTTTTTACTGATATATACATATATATTATATTATAACAGTGTTGGTTGTTACTAAATCACTTTGTGGGTTTGTGTCGAACCAAGTGCAATAAAATATGGAGAGTGCTCAATATCTAGGATAGAGCTATTATATAATAATAATATTAAAATATATATTAGATATATATATATTTAATTCATAGAATTTAGACTGTGAACCCTGGGTTTCATGGAGTTTTTTACAAAACAACAATCATCAGGCAGTTAAGAAAATGAAATGAATAAAAAAATCAAGAAAACGAAAAAATACAGTAAAAAAACATAGGGATTTTGTATGAATCTTTACATGTGGTTGTAAGCATATGATTGTGTATATGTGTGGTATGTGCATATGTTTGTGTGGGTCATAGTTGCATATTAATGTGTTTTTGTATGGGTATGAGTGAAGTTACAAACGCAGCGCGTTGTTTCAGCCGGATGTGAATTCATTGGTGTATCTTAATTTTTTGCAACATTATTTTATTTCTCTATGGGTAGAAGACTATAGCTAAGGAACAAAACATCGTCATTGCATGTCGAGAGAAATGAATAAGGATATGTACATATATATACATATAATGCAAGTGTTATGTGTCTGTTAATTTTTCTTGGTTTTTCCTCATCCACCACTAGCCAAGAGTTCAAACACGAATAAGAATCATTCCCACCTTCATTCTTGTGCATCCAAACTATTTTTTTTGTACAGGAAATATATCTTTATACTTTTAAAAAGTTGTTAGTTGTATGGTTATTATTATTTTCTGTTGAAGTTCTAGTTGTTTTAAACTTAATGTTCAAAAAATGTTAGATTAGAATTTTCTAGTTACTCCTTTAGGAAAGGAAAATGAATAGGGTGAGCACAAATGCAGTCTCAGCATTATTAAGTGGCAAATTTGACTAGAATTTGCTATATTCAGTAAAAACATTTGTACACTATTTGACAAATAAAAAATTTTTCATTATGTCATGACACACATACAAAATTCACATCATTGTTATATAGATTTATTTTTTCTAAAACATCCCATTACAACTGGTAGGGAGTCTCCATGGCGTAGTGGCTAACATGCTGAATTATCTCAGTCACTTTTGGACTAATACACTTGGGAAAGATGTGAGCCCCCAGATGCCTCCAGTTATGGGTTGAATAGTACCAGCACTGTTCTCCTACGAGGTTGAATGCAGCTTTGAATAACCCACGAAGGTTGATATGCACTTAAACAAAGAAACCTCTGAGGAGTCCCTAAACTGTGGGCTCATTTTAAGCAAGTTCAAAATCCAGTCACACTATTGTGTTCACTCTCTGACAAATATACTCGGGAAAGGCATGAACCCCATTATCCTCTAAGCTATGGCCTAAATAGAACCACTGCTGTTCCTCCACAAGATTGTATACAGGATTAAATAACCCACAAAGGTTTGATTAAACAAAGAAAGGGAACCAAAAGAAACTAAACTTTTACAAATTAATCAAATTTCGGCATCAAATAACCCATTTTATGTTGACATGCCGTTAAACAAATAAACCAAACCACAACACTTAAAAGAACCCTTGTGACCTTCATTTTGATTTGCGACCATTCGTTTAGGAACCACTGGACTATACAGATCTGATGATCTAAGTTTATGGCTTGTTGCTATGTGCTTTCTACTTCTGAAGAAGAATATGAAAGAAAATCTATAACCTAAAGATAATCATTTGAAATTCACTGACTTTCAGTGTTAGACACTTATAAAGTTGGAAGAGAAATTATTGATTCCCACTCTTAAAAACTCTGTGCTTCCGTTAAAAGGTATTTCTATTAACACATTTGCAATTTTGCTGATTGGGTTTTAAAACAAGTAAAAATTTGGTACAAAAACCAGAAACTGTTCGAAATAAGAAATAATTGCAAATTACTATGGAGTTTTTAAGAGAAAGCACTTTAACAAACTCATATTCACAGAGAACTGACATACTTAAAAGTAGATTTAGTTAACCCCTACGCTAAGGTGAGGAACAGAAAATATTTTCTGAGGCAAGTTTTAGTCTGGTATAAGGCCACATCTGAGAACTATGTTGTACTTTTACTGGTACTGTTTCTCTACAAAGATGGCTTTGGCATTAAATTACCTACGGAGATTGATAAGCCATAAAGTAGAGAAACCAAAACCAACCAACAGAAGTGGTCATTGTAGACAATCTCTTTTATCACACCACCCTGTCAGTGGGGCTTAAAAAAGGGGGCATCTTATAAGTATCACATTAAACTGCATCTGATGGCAAGGCCCATTTGAAACAAAAAAAGACAACACAAAACTTGCAGAGGAAAACCTTCAGTAGACTACAAGTTCAACCTTGGGAAAGATATCAAAATGAGAGACGACAATGATTGTTTTTAATGGCATTTCAACATGTCCAGTGTTATTTTATGCCTAGAGGTTAAGGTTGGTTGGTTTGGTTGTTTTGTTTACAGCATATCATCCCTTTTCTGGTTCCTTTAAAGCCAAATCAAGTCATTTTCATAAAACTGTTTTAGTTTGTTTTGTTTTATGGCATAGTTCTTTTAATGCCAAATCCATTTTTATATGAATAGACAGTTCTATTTCAAACAATTCAGTTTAGCATAAGTACACAGTTTAATTATCAAAAACATTTCTATTTCAAGCTATTCAATTTAGTCAAACATTTCTAATTTAAACAATTCAGTTTAGTATAAGTATAGTTTTTGTTTACACACAGTTAAATGTCAAAACAGTTCTATATCAAGCAATTCAGTTTAGCATTCGCACACAAGTTCTATTTGATCCATAGATTGGACCTGATCAGATGCTACCATGCTGGGCCAGTGTGAACCTGGGAGGAATGGCAATAAAAGGGTACTCTGCATTCCCCAAAGCTCCAGCATTACTGGATCTTCACCATCAGATTGTTTAGTGTCATATCCGGGATACTCATTGGAAGAGGGTCTTACTCTACTTACACTAAACTGAATTGTTTGATATAGAACCATCAAATAGAACTACTTATACTAAACTCAACTGATTGAAATAGAACTGTTTTTGAATAGAACTAAACTGTGTACTTATACTAAACAAAAATGTTTGAAATAGAACTGTTTTGATATTTAACAGTTTGTAAACTGTTTGTTTATACTAAACTATGTTGCTTGAAATTTAATTTGGCGTTAAATGACCTGAAAAGGGTTGATACACTGTAAAACATGTATATATATATATATATATAGAGAGAGAGAGAGAGAGAATTTAGCATTAAATAATCTATGAAGGTTGATATACCATAAAACCCAACCAAACAACCAACCAGCATAATGTGCTGAAAGCCATATGGTTTCAAGTATCCCTATATAATGCTAATAATTTGCACAATATTGCTACTCGCAAGAATGTCAGTATTATTCACTGATCTATTTAGAATATGATCCTTATCAATGCTGTTATTATCATATTTACCCAACCCCTCCGCTTGGGCAGGATATGACACAAGGTCAATTTTTAAGCGGAGTTTAACAGGTCTGAATTCTGAGTTTTCCTTCTCCTAGACTAGTTGCCTTAACAAGGCTGAAGAACCTAGTCTGCCCTACTATTTACCTATAGCTGGAGGGAGAATAATTGGAATCATACCTTTCCCAAGGGTATTAGTGCTATGTGAAATGCAATCAGTCTCGTCCAGGATTTGAACTTATGTCACCGTGTTCATTTCCTACGACAATAACCTTTACACCACGGACACCTCCTATCAATGTGGTTATATTAGTCACAACATTTTGGCAGTTGTATGCACTGGCCTTCATTAAGTGCCTGTTGTAGCCATTGACCGTCTGAACACTTAATCCAACTCATGAGGATAGTTTATTCTGATTTGTCTCTTGTGTCCTAGGTATGTTAGAAGTGAGGTTCCAATATGAATCTAAGCTTGCCTTTGCTCAGATGTCACATATACAAGTGCTCAGACTGTTCAGACTGTTATAAGAAGTATTGCATGTCCCTATTGCTTTTTGCTCACTATGTTTTAATTCTTGTTGATTCATGCTTTTCTGCACCTTACTTTTAGGATATTTCTTGTATTTAGATGAATACGTTTATAAATTAATTCTAGACTAAATCAATATCGACAAAAAAAAATGAATGAAGAGTGACTTTCTTTTTGCGCATATCTCTCTTTCATCCAATTTAACAACAACAAGCAAAAAAAATGAGGCTTGTGTTTCGACTGATGGCTAATTTTCAAGTTATTGTTTCTGCCTTTCTTATCTTTGCCCCGAGGCATCCACTAAACATATCTGATTGATGAGATCTGGATGTTTTGTTTTTATTTCATTACTCTGGGTTTTCTTTCTTGTTTTGGTGTAGTTTGAAAGCTGCAAGTTCGGCAGGTTGTAGTTCGAGGCAATTTTGAGTTACCAGTACACCTGGTATCATTGCCCTACAACATTTCCAGCTGATATTTAGCTAGTAGTGAATCAGGTGGCTTTTTTGTCGGAGAGGCTGTATTTGAGTCACTTTTTTTCAATCGGAGCTTGGACTAAAAGAATAGGAGACTGTATTTGTCAAATTTATTCTCCTTGAAGTATTTGTTGCTCTGGGAATGACATCTGGTGGTATGGCTCAATTTCTGGAGCTCTGGGGAGTAAGGAGTACCCTTTCATTGCCATTACTCCCTAGTCCACTCAGCCCTGAAGTGGTTAGAGTCCCATCTATGGGTCTGATAGATATTTGTATTCTGTTACAATACGTAATTCAATATAACTATGCAAAAAAATTAAGAAACTACACAGAAAATGTGTACCATAGCCATGATATGGCTATGTGTGAAACGTACATCGAATGTCCTTAAAAGTAGAGCATAGGAATCTCAAAATTCGAAAAACACGTAACGACTTCTCAGTTCAGGTACGAAACGTTTTATTACCTTTGAGTTTAAAGGTTCTTCGACATAAGGAGAGAGAGGCACAATTTTTCTATTCTGGCTTGTTCATCTGCCCCACCCCCAACACGTGTGGCACCCGCCACAAAGGTCTCTGCGCGCAAGCGAAAACCAACCGTCTTCCCCCGAGGCAGATCTTGTCTCTACTAACTGACTTTTTCAAAATCTCCCAAAATCCTCCGCGCGCTTCCGGTGCGTGATGTCATTAGCACTGTGTAGCCCCGTTTCCCATCTCGGGCTATTGTGACATCTCTGAGTGACATGTTTGTTCTGCCCGCGTGTATGCGTGAACACCTATGTTAATGTTGCACCCAAGTAACCCATGCACTGAGCCAAAAGGTTCTCAGCCTAACTAAACCCAAAGGCATAAACCGAAATCCCTCGGTCATTATATTACAAATGGTACATATATATATATATATATATATATGTTGAAAGTTTAGGTTTTAAAATTAAAGAATGAAAATTTTTCACAGGACAAGAGAGAAAATTAAGAATATTTCTTGCTTCACAATGTTTCGAATTGTATTTGCAGTAATAAGAAAAACAAAAGAACAGATTTTGAAAATAATGTGTATACTGCGCGTCTAACAGGAATGGACAGCATTTAATAGATTTCATGATAGAAAATAGATTAACATGCCTCAATACAAACTTTCAAAAAAGGGAGGGGAAATTATGGACCTACACATACGCGAATAAGAGTAAAGCACAGATAGACTACGTCCTTATAAACAGGAAATGGAAAAACAGTGCGATGAATTGCGAGGCATACTCCTCTTTCGATGGAGTGTCCTCCGATCATCGAATAGTTACGGCCAAAGTACGACTAAGCCTAAGAAAAAACGCCACACGTAAAGCGACGACCAAGCACTATGACTGGGCCCTACTCAACAACAGAGATATTAGAGATAAATATGCATTAGAATTAAGAAACAGATTCGAAGCACTACAAGAGAAGGCAGAAATAGGCACCCCAAATGACGAATATGAAAATTTTGTAGAAGCACACCTTGAGGCGGCAGAAAAGTGTATTCCAACAAAACCTAGAACTAAATATAGAGTCCCTTGGGAAACGCTAGCGGCTAGAGAAAAACGTGCACTTGTGAAGACTGCCTCCAAAAGCTATCAAAAGAAACCAACAAACACAAATGCACGAAAACTAGAAAAGGCACAGCATCAATTAACAGGAATATACCTAAAAGAACAGGCAGAATACGTACAAAATCAGATAGATAAGATTAGAGACTCGGTGGAAGATAGGCAATCCAGGATAGCCTGGCAAACAATAAACGAAGTAAGTGGAAGGAAGAGCACATCCAAAGCAAAATTGAAAGCTGCAAGCCAACAAGAAAGAGTAAAACTGTGGGAACAGCATTTCAAAAATCTACTAGGAAACCCACCGGAAATAACGGATGAACCGATCACCAGAATTATTAGTAAGCAATTAGACGTAAAACTAGGTCCTTTCACCAAAGAAGAACTCGACTCGGTTCTCAGAAGAATTAAAAATAGGAAAGCGGCGGGGCTAGACGAGATCCCCCCAGAAGTGTGGAAGACGAGACAATTCGACGATATACTGCTCCGGCAATGCAACGCAGTCTATAGTCAAAATAGGATAGAACGATGGACGAAGGGATGCATCCTTCCATTCCCTAAAAAAGGCGACCTCGGACTAGCCAAGAACTACCGAGGGATAACACTTACATCCATAGCAGCCAAAATCTACAATGCCCTACTACGAAACCGCATAGAACCCAAAATAGACAACATCCTTAGGAAAAACCAAAATGGCTTCCGGAGAAATAGATCCACAACCTCACAAATACTGACCATCCGTAGAATCCTGGAAGGCGTTCGGGCAAAAAACTTACAGGCGACATTACTATTTGTCGACTTTACCAAGGTCTTCGATTCCATACACAGAGGGAAGATGGAGCAAATCCTACTAGCATACGGCCTACCAAAAGAAACCGTAGCAGCGATAATGATTCTCTACAGAAACACCAAAGTGAAAGTACATTCACCAGATGGAGACACGGAATACTTCGACATTGTTGCAGGAGTACTACAAGGAGACACACTAGCCCCGTACCTCTTTATCATCTGTCTAGACTATGTGCTTAGGACTTCGATCGACAAAATCAGAGAAAATGGTTTCGAGCTGACTAAGAGAAGAAGCAAAAGGTACCCCGCAAAAACTATCACGGACGCCGACTACGCTGATGACTTGGCGTTACTAGCGAATACGCCTAATCAAGCAGAGACACTACTACATAGTCTGGAACGAGCCGCAGCTGGCATTGGCCTCCATGTCAATGCAAACAAAACCGAATATATGTGTTACAACCAAACGGGCAACATTGCCACACTAGACGGAGCCTCTCTGAAACTAGTCGACAAATTCACCTACCTAGGAAGCAGCGTCTCATCAACCGAGAAAGACATCGACACACGACTGACGAAGGCATGGACAGCTATCGATAGGCTCTCGATCATATGGAAGTCGGACCTAACTGATAAAATGAAACGCAGTTTCTTCCAGGCAGCGGTTGTGTCGATACTGCTATATGGATGCACCACATGGACGCTTACGAAGCGGCTGGAGAGGAGGCTGGACGGAAATTACACAAGAATGTTGAGAGCAGTATTAAACAAGTCCTGGCGACAACACCCCACGAGACTCCAACTATACGGACACTTGCCCCCCATCACAAAAACTATACAAGTTCGACGAACCAGACACGCAGGACACTGCTGGAGAAGCAAGGACGAGCTCATAAGCGATGTACTCCTGTGGACCCCCACACATGGATGTGCAAGAGTGGGACGACCAGCACGAACTTACATACAGCAGCTATGTGAGGACACGGGATGTAACCCTGAAGACCTGCCGGAGGCGATGAATGATAGGGAGAAATGGCGAGAGACGGTCAGGGATATCCGCGCAGGCGGCGCGACATGATGATGATGATATATATATATATATATATGAAGAAAATAGAAAAGCATAGTAATCCAAAAATGAAGAATTACTTCATTTTACAATTTTCTTCATCCTGTTGGATTTATTTCCATTATTTACTTCCATTGGTCAAATCTTTGATGAAACCTGATACACTTAACAGTACCTAGCCTGAACCATCTACCCAGATGGTCACAGTCAAAACCAATAACCCCAACTACCATTACTCAAACCAGTATCTATTTCACTCCTCTTTCTTTCCTGGTCTGTCTCTTATCTTTAGACCCTTTTCCCTCCCTTTATATTTTTATATTTAAATCATTATTTGATCTATTTTCTCATTTGCTAAAATGTAGAAAAACTCAAAAGTTTTCAGTCTGAAGAAGTTCTTTCTTGGATAAAGAACGAAATATTACTACTAAACCCATTGTAAGTGTTTGGTTAATCCACTTTTCCACTTATTTTTATCATTGAACAAGTTCTGGAGGCAACACCCCACAAAACAGCAGCTATACACCCACCTACCACCCATCATTAAAACTATCCAAGTCAGATGAACCAAACATGCGGGACACTGCTGGATAAGTAAGGACAGGCACATAAGCGACATACTCCTGTAGACCCCTTCACATGACCTGCTAGAACCTATATACAACAACTCTGTGCTGATACAGGATATAGACTTGAAAACATCTTGGCAGCAACGGACAATAGAAATGGGTAGTGAGAGAGGGTCAGGGAGATCCGTGCTGGCTGCGCAACATGATGATGATGATGATGATGATGATATATTTATATACAAATATTGATGCCATAAGTCCATTACTTAAAATTTTGCATGCTTTCCACAAGTTTCTGATGGAAATGTGGGAAAAGTGGCTAATTATATAGGATGAAGTGTAATCATATGACTATACCTCATAGTATATAGATGATTGATTAGCCTCTTTCCTCACGTTTCCATCAGAAGATTTTATAGACGACAAGAAACTAAGAGTAACAAACTCATGGTGCCTATAATTTTAATATTTTAGAGTTTATGCTTGCTCAATCATAATAGTATCACATGTCATTTCTCTGCAAAAAATGTTCTTATCCATATTTCTTCTATATTTTATTATATCATATATATATATATATATACACCCACACCCACACACATATATATATATATAGATATATACAAAGATATATACATATACTTATATATATATATATATATATATGTATACACACATGCATATATATATATATATATATATACATGCATATATACACAGACATACGTATACACACATACATACATATGCATACATATATATGCATACATACATATTTATATACAGTGTAACCCGGATATAAGAGAGTTGTCAGTACTGGATGAAAGGTCTCTTATATCGGGTTTGATATATTTTGTTTATGTAACACTGGCTATAATTTATGACCAGAGAAAATCTCTCTCTTATACCCGGGTCTCTTATATCTGGGTTGCACTGTATATATGGAGATTTAGGGAATATATTGAACCCCATTATTTCCATTGCTCCCAGATACACTCTGACTCATAGTGGTGGCAAATGATAGGGTTCCATCAATGGGTCAAATAGAACGGACAATGAAGCTGTCGGCAAACAAATGATAAATGCTATATTGAATTTTTGAAAATAGAACTGTCCGACCATTTAACTGTATATAAGTAAATGACAGATGTTTAATGAATTGTTAGTGATATGTAATAATACTTGGAACCATTTAACTGTGTACTAACAAATTATTAGAGGTAAATAGCAATACATGAAGCACTTTCTGTGCCTAGACTAAATTATTGGTATTACTAAGCAGTACTTGGAACCATTTGACTGAGCGCAAATGAAGGAATTCGATTGAATAGGATAAATAGTTTTAAATAGCAATATTTATAACCACTTCATAGTCTGCAAACAAATGATTAATATTGAAGAGAATTATCAACAATAATTGGTAATATTTAACAGTGTAGAAACAATAATAATAATACTAGTGTACAAAAAAATTAGTTCTAACCCATTTGAAAATTAAATTATCCACAAATTAGATGATTATATCAATTCAAATATGTGCTAGCCAATGATTGTCGTGAAATTGATTCTTTTACAAAGCACTGCTTGAAGCCATTTAACTTTGAGAAAATAAATGATTCATAGTAAATAGTGTTATTCATATTAGATAAAAATACTTGAAACAATTTAACAGTGTGCAAAAAAACAGGAGCTCAGGCTCATTTAAAAATGTTATCAACAGAATCTGTTAACAAATCATTCATTTAATAGAGATGTATAAAAAGGATTTGGCATTAAATAACTGACAATGGTTTATATGCCATAAAACTCAACCAAACTAAAACATATATATCTAATATATTCGTATAAAGAGGATTTGGCATTGAATAACTTACAATGGTTGATATGCCATAAAACCCAACACAACCAAATCATATATATTTAATATATGTATAAAGAGGATTTGGCATTAAATAACCGACAATGGTTGATATGACATAAAACTCAACCAAACTAAAACATATATATCTAATATATTTGTATAAAGAGGATTTGGCATTGAATAATCTACAATGGTTAATATGCCATGAAATCCATCTAAACTAAATCCTATATACTTAATATATCAGGCAGAAATCACCAGCATAGAGGCCATGCTGCTGAAGTCACAGCTACAATAGGCAGGGCATGTCTCCAGAATTGGGAGCCATCGCCTGCCCAAGATAGCCCAATATGGTGAACTCTCCACTGGCTACTGTGACAGAGAGGCACCAAAGAAACATTTTAAAGACTCCCTCAAGAAGACCCTTGATACCTTCCACATTGACCACCCCCAGTGGTCAATACTTGCTGCTGGCCTGGTGCTGTACAGTCCACCAGTTTGTCTCTGCCTTTGAGGACTCCTGCAGTGCTAACCTCAGGAAGAAACACTGCAGGAAGAAAATCAAGGAAGCCTCACCAGCCATACCAGACCATACCTTTAACTGCAGTCACTGGAGCTAGACTTGCCGGTCCTGCATTGGCCTAGTCAGCCATCAGCATGTCTGCAGTCAATATGGACAGCCTCCTTCAAAAATCTTCATTCACGAAGTCTAGCCAAGAATATAGAGGATTTGGCATTAAATAACCTATAATGGTTGATATGCCATAAAATCCAATTAAACCAAATCTTATATAATTCATATATACATATAAAGAGGATTTGGCATTAAATAACCTACAATGGTTGATATGCTATAAAACTCAACCAAACCAAACCAGACCAAATCACTTGGTTATCATTTGATAGAAGTCTGGAGGAAGAATTTTTGAGCATTAAACCTGAGATCAATTCTTTCCTAATCCAGTAGAATTTTCTTTAAACTATAATTAAATAAATCACATGGGCAACTCAACCTGGAGTCATGGTGAACAATCTATTCTTTCAGATTAATTTCTATTGAGAAGAGAACTTGATCCTTACTTGGTGCCCCATAATTGTAGCTTTGTACTGAATCTAAGCAAATTCCTTCCAGACAAGACCCACTGAAAACAGTGACTCCTGCCAAATTACAAAAGTTAAGCAATGAAGAACCTGCTCAGTGAAGAAATGAGTAACCATTCTGTAACAGTTGAGACTGGAATCAATCTAAGGCCTGTGTGACCGACTTAGGAAAGCTTGTGTTTGGTAAATTCATTGTATTTTTTCTGGCTAAATTAGGAATGTAATCATTGTTTTTGAGAATTTGATAAAAAAAAAAGACTAAAGGCTAAGGGTTAGGGTTAGGGAAACCCTGTATTATAAGCGGAGCTCATAGCATAATGGTTATCATTATAGAAAATGGACACAATGACCTCAGTTCAAAGCCTGGATGAGGCTATTTCCATTTCACATAGTGCTAATACCCTAGAGAAAGGTATGAGTTCAACTATACTATAGTGAGGCAGACTAGGCTCTTTAACCCCAGTATGGTAACCAGTCTGGAAGAAGGAAAACCCTAAATTCAAATCAGTCAAAATCAGCTTAAATTTGACCTTCTGTGACATTTTGGAGGAGTTGGCTAAATATATCTAAGAGCAATTAATCTAATATAATGAATTTACCTGTGATAAATTTACCATGCAATGAATTTATTGCCGAAAAATTTACAATAGGATGAATTTACCGATGATAACTTTAACTTACCAGGAATTCATAAATGATGACATTACGATGATGAATCTACCTAAAATCAGGTTGGTTGGATTATATGACATATCAACCTTTGTAGGTTATTTAATACCAAATCCATTTCTATGAAAATAGTTCTATTTTAAACAATTCCCTTTAGCATGAGTACACAGTTTAATTGTCAAAAACATTCCTATTTCAAGCTATTCAGTTTAGTAAAACAGTTCTAATTCAGCTAATTCAGTTTAATATAAGTACAAATTTTGTTTACACTCAGTTAGATGTCAAAACAGTTCTATATTAAACAATTCAGTTTAGTGTAAGTACAGTTTCAATGTCAAAAATAGTTCCATTTCAAACAATTCAGTTTAGCATAAGCACACAGTTTAAATGTAAGTACACAATTTATTTGTCAAAAACATTTCTATTTCAAGCTATTCAGTTTAGTCAAACAGTTCTAATTCAAACAATTCAGTTTAGCATAAGTATGCAGTTAGCTCTATCTAACTTATCAGGTGCTACCATTCCGGACTTGGGAGCAATGACAATGAAGGGGTGCTCCACATTCCCCAAACTCCAGCATCACTGGAGCCTTACCATCAGATTGTTTTGTGTCATATCTAGGACACTCATTGGGGCGGTTTTACCTCTCTGCAATGACACAGTTGGTGTATTCTACTCCCCCAGCCGACTGGGCAAGTAAAATCAGGAAAGCTAAGTAAATAATAGTTGAATAAATATAACAATAATGATTAAGATGAGACACACTGAAAGCAATGGGTCCTGCCAAATTACCAAAGTTAAGCAATGAAAAACCTGCTCAGTGCAGAGATGAGTAACTGTTTTGTAATAGCGGGTACTGGAAGCAAACTAAGGCCTGTGTATCCAAGAAAAGCTTCATAAATAACTGTCGAATAAAACAGGCACCTGAGGAGGACCAGAGGATACAGAGGTTAAAACGTGACAATAACAAAACCAGATGAGAACATTAGTTTAAATAGACCAATGAAAAATAGTGGAATATTCTTATTCAACTGTACTTAAAATTCATACTGAAGCCTGTCTCTCTCTCTCGCTCTCTCTCTGTCTGCCTGGAGAACGCACCAGAGATCTGGTACTTCTTCAGAAATAACAATGAAGAAAATGGTCAAGACATTAATGCCTACTCCAAGAAATTTCATTATTTTTAGAATTCTTTTATAACCTAGGGTACTTAATGCATTGCTATGTTTAAATATTTAACAAGTAGTTAAGAAAAGGATACAAATTCATTGAATTTTGCCAAGAAATATCCAACACATCATTTTAAAGTTTCAATTTTGATTATTGTCATTATTTAATAGTAATTGGTTTCAAAATAAAATCAATTAAACTAATATAACTTTAACATTAAAAAATATCCATGAAAACAATTATAAATGTGTGTGTGTGTGTGTGTCTGTATGTGAGCGCGAGCCTAGCTCGGTTGAGATAGATAATTTCCTTTGATGGTTTAGTTCAGTGGCATATCAACCATTGTAGGTTATTTTATGCCAAATTCATTTTTATACATATAAAAGTAAAATTGGCGACTGTAGACGAGGCTGACCTGAAAACTCCCTTTTCGATAGCTACTAGACCAAGGTGTAGGGGAGGGGGCTACTCCTTTCCCAGGATTGACCCACTTTACCCTTGATCTGTACCTTATAAAGCTGAGTGTTAAGCAAGGAGGCATCAAGTACCAATTTTTTGAGTCTTTGGTATGACTCGACCTGGGATTGAACCCATACATAATTGTACAGTGTATCAACTGTAAAATCAACGATACAAATATAATACTTTATTTGTTCATTTTTTGTAATTTGGGGATTGTAACTGTAGCTATTTCAAATGACTATTGCTCAGTCGGCCAGGGCTGTAGAATACATTGACTGCTTCTCTGCAGAGGGGTAAGACTCCCTCCTCTAACAAGTGTCCTGGATATGATACTAAACAATCAGATGGTGAGGTTCCAGCAGTGCTGGAGCTTTGGGGAATGCAGAGTACCCCTTCATTGCCATTGCTCCCAGGTCCACTCTGGGCTGGAGTGGTAGGACCTGATTGGGACCTATCTATGGGTTAAATAGAACTAATGGCATACTTATGCTAAACTGAATTGTTTAAACAGCTTGAAATAGAAATGTTTTTGACGATTAAACTGTAGAGTGTTCACCAATGGTCTGAGAGACCAGGGTTCAATCCCAGGTCGGGTCATACCAAAGACTTTAAAAATAGTACTTGATACCTACTTGCTTACACTCAGCATTATAAGGTAAGGATCAAGGGTAAAGTGGAGTAATCCAGGGAAATGAGTAGCGCCCTTCCCTTCACCTTGGTGTAGTACCTATTGAAAGGGAGACCTCCGGTCGCCCTCGACTACGGTTTCCAACAAACTTTTTTACATTTAAACAGTGTGCTTATGCTTAACTGAATTATTTGAAATAGAACTGTTTTTCGACATTAAAACTGTATTTACACTTAAATGAATTGTTACATATAACTGCTTGAATAGTTTGAAATAGAAATGTTTTTGACAATTAAACTGTGTACTTATACTAAACTGAATTGTTTTAAATAGAACAGATTATTTACATAAAAATGGATTTGGCGTTAAATAACCTATAAAGGTTGATATGCCATAAAACCCAACAAACCAAACCAAACCAAATGACTAAATTTTAAAAGTTCTATAGGGAAAGAGTTTAAATCCATTTTTGACAAAAGTTTGAACAGTTGCAATTTCAATACTTCACAGTATAAGATTCTGTAAAAAAGATATTTGGGAATAATAAGAAGCTTTTAGTGATTTACGGAGCTTTTTGCTTATATGTGGCACAAGACCATATGAATAAGAGGAACCTTTTGAAACTTTGGTTACAGTAACATTTGCAATAGCAGTCCAGGAAGCACCCCTTCCCACCTTTTAAAGGAAGAATGGGTTAGTAAATTACACTCACTCTCTCTCTTTCTTTTTTGCTTTGTCTCTGGTGTCAGCTAATTAGTCTTAAAATGGGCGGGTCACATAGATCAGTGCCAGCCAGGAGGGTGTTGTTAATTTATTGTTGGCTTTAATTGTTAATTTGAGCCACGAGTGTGTTATTTATTTACTGTAAGTTATTTTTTTGTTCCATTTGTTTCTTCATTATAAATAGCTGATCCAGGATTTTGGAAACAATCGGGAAAGAATAACGGTTTTTAAAAGTGTGAATAAATTTTGGGTTTCTTTTACAATTTTTCCTGGGAGAGGAAAATTAATCTACTCTCAAAATTATATTTTTAAATATTATCATATCTTACATGGAAAAAATAAAAAAAAATGAAATAAAAGACTGGGGAAAAAAATTTTTTTTAAAAATAAAATGATTTGTTTCTTGTCTGGACGAAAGGTCCCAAATGGAAAGTGGTGATATTACACAGGTGATTTATTCTGAAGAACCATTTTTGCATTTTGGTCTGTTAATACCTGATTATTATTATTATTATTATTAAAACTGACTCATTGGCCCAGCGGGTAGAGTGTTCGCCAATGGTCTGGGAGACCGGGATTCAATCCCAGGTCGAGTCATACCAAAGACTCAAAAAATGGTACTTGATGCTTCCTTGCTTAACACTCAGCCTTATAAGGTACGGATCAAGGGTAAAGTGGAGCAATCCAGGGAAAAGAGTAGTGCCCTCCCCTACACCTAGCTATTGGAAAGGGAGCCTTCGGGTTGCCCTCGACTACAGTCGCCAACTTTACTTACTTTATCATTAACAACAACAACAACCACCTTCTAATCCTGACCAGACAACCAGACCTAATGATTGTCAAGAAAAAAAAGTACCTGCTGAATTGTGTACTTTGCCATTCTGGCTGACCACCGGCTAAAACTGAAAGAAAGTAAACAGTGAGATACTTATCAAGACCTAGCGAGAGAACTGACAAAATTATGGAACATGAAAGTGACGGTGATACCAATTGTAATTGGTGCACTTGGTACAGTCAAGAAAGGAGTGATTAAGCGATTGGAAGACTTAGAAATAAGAGGACGAGTGGAGACCATTGAAACTACAGCATTGTTGAGATCAGCCAGAATACTGAGAAGAGTCCTGGAGACTTGAGGAGACTTGCTGTCACTTAGACTCCAGTGGGAAATCATCAGCTAATGCTTGAGTGAAAAACACTCGAAAAAGAAAAAATAATAAAGATTAATCATTTCATTTGATTCACAAATTTAATTAGATAAATGAATTACAGAAATTTATTAAAGTTATTATCAACTAAAAATGTAAAAAAGAGAAAATGTTCTTTCAGTTGAAAAAAAATGAAAGAAAAGATTAAATGAAGAGTATTGGAAAAAAAGAAAAGAAAAGAAATACTTATATACATTTTGAAAAATATATGTTGCAGATTTTCTCTATATAAAGCATGACAGAGATGAGAGGGGAGGTAGGTATTTGAACACTCCTTCCAAAAATACTCTACAAATGACTAGAAGAATGGTAACCTGTTGGATTCTTTTTATCATTAAGGAAGACTATTGTCTTCATCATTATTATTATTATTATTATTTCCACAATGTTTCAGTCAATATATCCTCCAGTCTTCTTCAGGTGTTTGTCAAACTTGGGAACCTACACAGATCTTCAAACTATGTCCTCTATTAAATCCACAGGGATCACCAGTTCTGATTCCATTAACCAGGTACAAGTGTTAAGTGTCCTGTATTGTTACTTGCCTGCAGTCAGGATTGAACCTGCAACCTCCAGATGATTGTCTCCCTAGAAACTTAGGGAACCAATGTCTATAATCGTTACACTATGTGTCCTGCTGGACAGTTCAGAGTGAATTTTGGGGACTTATAAACTTAATGTTCTTACTTGACTAGGATTACTACTATTATATATGACTTTTTACCTGTGCTCATATTCAGATTTTTTTTTTCAGGATTCTAGTTATAACAGCAGTCCAAGGGAGGAGTGAATGATTATAATTAGCATTTCTTTGTTATTTCAGTTAAATCAAGAATTTGTATGATTATAAGAAAAAACATTTAGTATGAATGCAAAAAATTATGATATAATTGCAAATTGAACTGGAAATTACTTTATTCTCTAAGAGTATTCTAAATACATTGCTTTGATAAAAATTTTGCTTTGATGTGCCATCTTTGTTGGGCTGTATTTACATACGAAAATTTGAATGATAAATTCGAAGGTGTATCAAATAAATGAGGTAAAAAACACTCAAAAGAGAAAAAATATTCTGTAATAGGAAGCACTATTTATAGTTGCTTATTTTTCAAGGAAATCGATAGTAATGTTCCAGAACATTGTTAATATGATCTTCTTTACTGACCACTGGACCTGGAACTTTCTTTACCTTTTTGCCCAGTCGGCTGGGTCTGTAGAATACATTGACTGCATCTCTGCAGAGGGGTGTCCTGAATATGACACTAAACAATCTGATGTTGAGGCTCCAGTAATGCTGGAACTTTGGAGAATGTGTAGTACCCTTTTATTACCATCGATCCTAAGTTCACTCTAGCCCGGAGCGGTAACACCTGATAGGGTCCTATTTATGGGTCAAACAGAACTAAACAGTGTACTAATACTAAACTGAATTGTTTGAAATAGAACTGTTTTTCCATTTAACTGTGTGTAAGCAAAAAGCTGTACTTATGCTAAACTGAATTGTTTGAAACAGAACTGTTTTTGATATTTAAATAGCATACTTATGTTTAACTGAATTTTTTAAAAACAGAACTGCTTATATGTATAAAAATGGATTTGGCATTAAATAACCAGCACTGGTTGATATGCCATAAAACCAAATCAAATCAAACCAATTCTTAGACAGAAAGTCTGTGTGTTTCCACTTTATATTGTAGGCTCGTAATGGTAAACCCATGTTTCGCCCACCAGAAAACATTTTTTCAACCCAAAAAATGCTTCTTTTTATACATAACTCAATCTTCTGTAAATTTCACATGGTTTGCTCTTCTCAACCAGCAATGGTTTGATAACAGACCTCTATTCAAGCCTGGAATGCTCTATTTGATTTGCCGCCATCTTGAATCATTTCAGAATAAATAATTCTTGTTAGATTAGAGTCATTTTTTTTCCTTAGATCAATTTGAAACAATGAAGAGTTCACATTTATGGGAAAAAATACTCAAAAAAATGTATTTTTCTTTTCTTTAAAAAAAATTCCCCTCATGGAATAATCCTCATAGATAGATAGATAAATAGATAGATAATCTACAGGATTTCTACTGACATAATATTAAAAACAAATCTTAATAAATGTTAGATGAAGTTCCCCCAAAGTCAAGCCCTGGCTTCTTGGGTTCTTCAACTAGCTACGTCCATATAAAATACTGCATTTACTAATTAAAAAAAAAAATTCTAGCTGTCTGTTACATTCCACTTGCAGGACGATCTCTTCAGATAAGTATCAAGATTTTTGCTGAAAATTACATACTTGTCTGGTTGGTTAAACTTCAGATTACTGATAGAAAGTAATTTCATAGGAAAATAAATTTTCTTTTTTCTCATCAAAGTTATTTAGAAAGGACTTCCAAAGTTTTTTTTTTGTTTTTATTTTTTATATGAGCAAAATTAACTTTAAAATTGAACAGAGGAGACCATAAAGAGGGTTTCTTTTTACAGTGAATGTACTATGAATTATTGGATGTAGTCTTTGTCAGTTGGTTTATGTTTGTCGGTTGGTTTATGTTGGTTTTATGGCATATCAACCTTTGTAGGTCATTTAACGCCAAATCTATTTTTATGTAAATAATCTGTTCTTTTTAAAACAATTCAGTTTAGCATAAGTACACAGTTTAATGGTCAAAAACATTTCTATTTCAAACTATTCAAGCAGTTATATGTAACAATTCAGTTAAGTGTAAATACAGTTTTAATGTCGAAAAACAGTTCCATTTCAAATAATTCAGTTAAGGATAAGCACACAGTTTAAATGTAAGTACGGTTCAATTGTCAAAAACATTTTTATTTCAAGCTATTCAGTTTATTCAAACAATTCAGTTTAGCATAATTATGCAGTTAGTTCTATTTAACCCATAGATAGGGCCCTTATCAGATGCTATCACTCCGGGGCAGAGTGGACCTGGGAGCAATGGCAATAAAGGGGTACTCCGCATTCCCCAAAGCTCCAGCACTGCTGGAACATCACCATCAGATTGTTTAGTGTCATATCCAGGACAGTCGTTATGGGGGGTCTTACCCCTATGCAGAGGTGCAATCAGTGTATTCTACAGCCCCAGCTGATTGGGCAACGTAGTCTTTGTATTAGATTTGATGACATCTAATGTAAAAATTTGAAATGCGGATTTTAGGCCAACAAAACTCTGACTTTATGGGCATTAATGATTATTTTGGTTAATATTTTATTTTGTTTGTTATTTGGGTAGTATTTTATGGCATATCAACCCTTCTAAGTTATTTAATGCTAAATCCTGTTTATTCATCTTAGATATATATGATTCGTAAACAAATCATCATCATCATCATCATCATCTTGTGCCGCAGTTTAACATAAGTACAGCTTTTTGCTTACACACAGTTAAATGTAAAAACAGTTTTATTTAAAACAATCTAGTTTAATATTAGTACACTGTTTAGTTCTGTTTGACCCATAAATAGGACTCTATCAGGTGCTACCGCTCTGGGCTAGAGTGAACTTAGGATTGATGGTAATAAAAGGGTACTACACATTCCCCAAAGTTCCAGCATTACTGGAGCCTCAACATCAGATTGTTTAGTGTCATATCTAGGACACCCCTCTGCAGAGATGCAGTCAATGTATGCTACAGCCCCAGCCTGACCCTCTCTCGCCACTTCTCCCTATCGTTCATCGCCTCTGGTAGGTCTTCAGGGCCACATCCCGTATCCTCAAATAGCTGCTGAATGTATGTTCGATCTGGTCGTCCTGCTTTAGCCTGGCCATATGTGGGGGTCCATAGGAGTGCATCACTTATGAGCTTGTCCCTGCTTCTCCAGCAGTGTCCTGCATGTCTGGTTCGTCTAACTTGGATAGGTTTCATGATGGGAGGCAGGTGGCCGTATAGTTGGTGCCTTGTGGGGTGTTGCCTCTAGGACTTGTTCAATATTGCTCGCAGCATTCTTGTGTAATTGCCATCTAGCTTCTTCTCCAGCCGTTTTGTTAGCGTCCAAGTAGTGCATCCATAGAGCAGTATCGATACGACCGCTGCCTGGAAGAAACTGCGTTTCATTTTATCGGT
>CAUZXS010002948.1:0-15303 GCA_963585895.1 Sepioteuthis lessoniana | reverse complement strand
GTCACATTCTTTGAAGAAATAAAATACAATCATGTAAACATTATCTAAACGTTATAAATACTCATATACACGCATATATATATATATATATATATATATATATATATATATATATATATATATATATATATATATATATATATATATAAGACAAACCTTTAAAAATTACTCATATTTTTCGTAATAATATTTATTTCAGCAGGCCCTACATTTTTAAAAATACTACATCTGCATCTTCAGACAAACAAATAATGAGAAATTCCTAATGAAGATTTAGTAAACCCGGCAAAATTCAGGTCCCCCAATCTCCCTCACCCAAATTTCATTTGCTTATTTATTTATTTATTTTTGAAAATTTTATTAAAGTAAAGACCAGACGATTTATTTTTCCTGTCTGATTGACAAATAACATTCAATTCCTGTATCAAGATTTATCAATTTTTTAACTCTTTTTCCATTCACTCATTTTATTCAATGGCAAACAAACATTTAAACCCAAATGAAAGAGATAAGTAAAAAATATAGAAGAAAGGAATAAATTGATTCGGGGGAAGAGAAAATTATCTACTCTAAACAATTTACAAATTAATAATCTCTTAACAAATATGAAATTATATTATAAAATATCATATGGTATTTAATATACTATTTAATCAAAAAACCTCAGAAAATTGACATTTTAATACTATTCAAAATAATTAGTCGCATTAAAAATAAAAATAGAAATTATACCAGTTACTGTTAAGAGGTTATCTAAAATTATAAACAAATACAGCATAATATTATATATCATCAAGATTTCTATTTTATCTTACAGATTATCATAATATTCATATTTTTACTAAACCTCAAATCTTTTAATGTATAAATAATATCATACCAAGCAATATCGATATTACCATATTAAAAAATATCGTCAAAATTAATTCTACTATTACAAGTATTATTACTAATTGTCAAGCTTATTAACATTATAATTATAATAAATATTAATTATATTAATGCCAACAAAAACAAAAAAACAACAGATATCAATAACTACCACAATGTTTTTACTTAATATAATAATTAACAGTAAATAGTAAATACCAATAGCAAATCATTCTAATTAATATTAACAATTATTACACTCTTCTCCAAAAAATCATTCATATTATATGCACTATATATATATATATATATATATATATATATATATATATATATATATAGATATATATATATATATATATAGAGAGAGAGAGAGAGATAGGTATATATATATATATATATATATATATATATATATATATATATATATTTGTTGTTAAAATTTCTGAGACGAAGCTTGAAGATTTTTATCAGAAAGAGTTTTCGGATTATTGTTTTCGTTTTTATTGGGTTTTTTTTCACAAGGTTTCGGCCGCTGTATCCTCTGTGCTTCCTCAGGTGTCCCCTGTTTATCTGGGCATAGAAATGATTCAACCAGTGAAATCATTTTTAAAGTTTGACTGGTAAAAATGATTTCCCAGGTTGAATCATTTCTATGCCCAGATAAACAGGGGACACCTGAGGAAGGCCGGTGGATACAACGGCCGAAACGTTGTGAAAAAAACAATAAAGACGAAGACAATAGTCCATAAAAAGAAGAGATAGATAGGTATATCATATACAGATAAAGAGAGAGAGAGAGAAAAAAAAGGGATAAAGAGAGCGAAAGAGAAAGAAAGAGTGTATGCAAGAGAGAGAGAGAGAGAGGGAGAGAGAGAGAGAGAGAGAGAGAGAGAGAGAGATTTAAGGAGAGCATAGATAGTTACCGGCGACTTTGTGACTATCAGTTTCTGGCTTTTGCAACCTCCTGATCATCTAATCATTATGTGACGCCGTTGATTCTGTTCTAATCTAGGGCGACGCGTGTTCGATCTCCGATACTGACCGCCTTTTTTCTTTTTTGTTAGAAATATAACAAAATGCATGATGTATATGCTCTCGTGGTATGACTGTTATTGTTGTAGAAAATGAATATAAAAAATATAAAATCCTGTAAATAAAAGTTGAGAGAGTGAATATCAAAAAGTTGATTGTAAATAGAAGCCAAGAAAAGACAGAATGTTTAATACCTTGATGAGGCTTTTTTGCATTTCAGATAACGTTAGTACCAATGGAAAAAGTATACATCTAACTATTCTCCCACCAGCTATGGGTAAATAGTTGGGCAGACTAGGCTCTTTAACGTAAGGAGGGCAACCAGTCTACGAAAAAGAAAAACTCAAGTAAATATTCTATCTGTGAATGTAAGTATATCAATTTTTCCACGCGTCATACGAACATGTGAATAAATATATATTGTTTGTCTCTCTGTCAATCACTCTCTCTCTCTCTCTCTCTCTCTCTCTCTCTCTCTTTATATACATATATATGTGTGTGTGTGTATGTGTGTGTATGTTTAAACCTAAAGTGAATATATGTAAATGCAAGTGTATTAAAAAATTATTTTGCAAGTGTTCGAATACTTCTTTTCTCCCATTATATATATATATATATATATATGTGTGTGTGTGTGTAAATGGACTCGTATTAATTGGCGAAATTTTTGCGTAGAAGTTTAAGTATTTTCTTTCCTTCCCTTTTTTTTTCTTGTTGTTTTTCTTTCCTACTTTACTTCCTTCATCCTTTTTTTCTTCCTTTCCGTTTTGTTTGTTTGCGTGCTTGTTTGTTTTTATTATCATTATTTCTTTTGCAAACATTCTCTCTTGTCTTAGCTTCTATTTACAATCAACTTTTTCATATTCACTCTCTCAATTTTTCTTTACGGGATTTTATATCTTTTTACATTCATTTTCGGCAACTTTTTTCTGGTTTCTGTCATTTCCCCCTTTTTCCCTCCTTTTCCCTTGCATTCACTTATTGACTGAATGACTGTTAATATTCAGAATACAAGAAAATAAATAAATAAATAAAAACTATATATTCAGATTAGCGGCCACCCCCCCCCCCACCAAAAAAGAGGGAAAAATTGATGTTCGGATTCTTCGCTACTTTACCCAATCGACGATGAGGGTAAAATCCGGGAAAAAAAAAATTTTTTTCTTTTTTTTCTTATTGTATTTTTTTTTTTTTTTTTTCAAATTTAGGAAAGTGCATTACAAAAAAGTTTTCTAAAATAAAAAATACGAGCAGATGAAATGTATTAAAGAAAAAAAAGTAAAATTGAATAGCGCGTTATGGAGTCAAAACGAGATCAGTGGTATGTAGAAAAGGGAGGTGGATTAAAAAAACAATTCTCAGAAAACGTTAAGAAAGAAAGAAAGAAAGAAAGAAAGAAAGAAAGAAAGAAAGAAAGAATTACTTAAAATCTAAAGACAAAGAAAGAAAGAAACAAAGAAACAAATAAGAAAAGAAAGAAAAAATTACTGAAAATTGAAATACAAAGAAAGAAAGAAAGAAAGAAGGAAGGAAAGAAATTACTGAAAATTAAAAGACAAAGAAAGAAAGAAAGAAAGAAAGAAAGAAAGAAAGAATTTACTCAAAATTTACATACCAAGAAAGAAAGAAAGAAAGAAAAAATTTACATAAAATTAAAAGACAAAGAAAGAAAGAAAGAAAGGAAGGAAGGAAGGAAGAAAGAAATTACTTAAAATTAAAAGACAAAGAAAGAAAGAAAGAAGAAAAGAAAGAAAAAAGAAAGAAAGAAAGAAAGAAAGAATTATAATAAAGTCTTTAATAGATACAAAAAGAATGAAATTAACCGAATAAAATATCGAGAAAACGTTGAAAAATGAATGTTTCGAGGAGGAAATAGATAAAAAGAATGAGTAAAATATCTTAGAAAGAACAAAATAAATAAAGAAGAAACAAAAAAAAATGGAAACTAATGAAAGTATTGAAGAACTAAAGAAAAATAAAAAAAATTTAAAAAGTCAGAACAGAAAAGGAAAAAGAAAAATATAAATTACAAAAAAAGATTTTGAAAAAGTATTATATATATATATATATATATATATATATATATATATATATATATAAGTAAGGAAGGAAAGAATAAAATTAATGATTGTAACAAAAGAGGAAACTTAAGAAATTATTACCGTTTATATATATATATATATATATATATATATATATATATATATATATAACGAGTTGTTGACAAATGTGGCGGTGAACGTTAAGCGACGGTCGGGTGACTAAAACGTCAATCTGAAAGACGCCTTGTAAAATGGCTGACGAGTGACGGGAAGAAGAAGATCCCGCGCGATATTCTTACAGCCCCACCCATCACCAAGCAATTCACCCAATCTAACGCTTACACAATTATATACGTTCCTTCTATCCAGGGAGTTTTATTTTCGCATCAAGGATTTTGTCAAAGTCTTCGCACACCACCATTATTAAAATGTAGACAACTTTTACGCTTCACTTGTCAGACTTGTGGGAGTTGTTACTATGATGAAACACACACTGAAATGTGCCATATATATATATATATATATATACATTTTTAAAAGTCCTGATAAACGAATCAAAATAGGATTTCACACACAGACATTTTCTTCGTGATACTTCTAGTTTCCTGAGGTACACTCAATCATCAGACACGCGATATGATTTCTTTCCAAAGTATGTATCAATCTATCATTTTTGCCACCGACTGGATGTGACACAAAGTCAATTTTCGTCTCTTCAAGACTTGATGGATTCATGCCTTTCATAAGAAGACTTCTTTAACAAATATATATACCTCTCACTTTATTTGTAAAGGTTCGAAAGGGTTGTTCAAGGTTTGCGTGTGAGAGGGAGTTGGTGACCGAACATAAATTGTGATATTTTGACCCAACTGTTATGACCATCACTTTGTGTCTTTCTTGTTCTCTTGGTGCTCAACCGGAGGCCTAGGGGCTCACTCTGCTGTGTGATGGCTTTCTTTATTGCATCTTATCAGCATCTTCTCCGGACCTCAGCTCATCAGGGCTCTAGGCCCCTTCGGCCTGGTGTGGCTTTCCCTACCACATCCTCTCCACTGGAACTCGAATTCTCTGGCCGGAACTCAACTGGCCCAACTTCCGTCTTGACTGCGTTATATAATAGTTCAACGCCTAACTGGTAAAATTATTTGGGTTTTGAGAAAAGAAGGGGGGATGAAAAGTTCATAGACTTAAAAGTGTATATAGCGACGTCACAGCTGCAGTTGATGATTTTTAACCAATGGGATCCAAACACTGCAACACTGATAGAAGAAATGTGTGAGCTGCAAAAGGGAATATGTTAAAAATAAATCTTATTTATCATATTCCATGAGAGAATCTTGGTCAGCCAATGTACTTTTCAGCTAACTCGCGCACAGATGGATTTCCCAGTGCAGATCCGAAAACCAGACCAAGTTTTAATTAACTTGAAGAGAAGAAATTATCATCTAATGGATTTTTCTTTGCCAACAGATCACATTGTGAAAGTGAAATAAGGCGAAAAGATAGACAAATACCAAGACATTGCCAAAGAGCTGAAAGAGCTGAGGAAAATCAAGGTGACAGTGATACTTATTGTAATTAAGGCTCTTGGAAGAATCCCGAAAATCCTGGAAAGGAGACTGGATTAATTGATGGCTGTAAGAAAATTGAAACCATCCAGACTACAATTCTGCTGAAATATATATATATATATATATATATATATGGAGAGAGAAAAAAGAGACTTCCCAAGTCGAGTTATACCAAAGACTCAAAAATGGTGCTTGATGCCTCTTTGCTTTACAATCAGCATTATAAGATACGGATCAAAGGTAAAGTAGAGTAATCCTGGAAAAGAGGTAGCGGCTTCCCTCCACTTTGGTGTAGTAGCTATCGAAAAGGGAGCCTTCGTGTCACCCTCGACTCTGGTCGCTAACTTTACTTTTACTATATTGGTAAGTGTTGAACAGTCATAAAATGATGTTCTGATTGTTTATTACTAATATCTACATAGACCCGGGCATATCTTTGCCGTGCCGATTCTGTAATTGTAAGACTATGCCTCGCAGTTCAGAGTTCTATTTATCCACTTCTTTTTCATGAGTATATATATAATTTAGCTGTGCTTTAGCGTTATTTGGGTTAATGTAGGTTCATAGCTTTCCCTTCCTTTTTTGGAATTTAGTGTTTGGTACCGCTACTTAAAGACTTCCCGGGAGCAATGGACGAAAGAGACGGGTTGCGAGAGAGAGTCAAGGAGATCCGTGCAGGCAGCGTGTAATGATGATGATGATTGTTTGGGCCTGAAAGACAGTCTCGAGTAAAACGTCAGCTAGATATTCGCCATATCTGTTTGGGAAATTTATTATTTTTATCTTCGCTTATTTCAGCATTCATGTCGTCACTGGAAGAACACAGCGTACTATTTAAAATGATTAAAAACAGAAAAGCTTCAGGTTCCGACAAAATGCCGACTGAACTTTGATAGACAAGAAAATTTGACGACATAGTTCTCCAATTATGCAATGCAGTCTATTTACAAAACGCAATAGAGAAATGAACGAAAGCTTGCATCCTCGCCTTCCTCAAAAAAGGCGACCTCGGAAACACTAGGAACTACAGAGGCTTAACTCTTACAGCTGTAACTGAAAAGTTTCAAAATGCCTCGTTTCTCATTAGTATCCGACCCGTTATCAAGAAAATTCTTCGGAAAAAACAGAACAGCTTGTGAAGAAATCGCTCCACAATCTCACAGATTGTAACTATCCGTTGAATTATCGAAGGAGTTGGAACAAAGGATCTCGAGGCAACTCTACTATTTGTCGATTTCTCCAAAGGATTCGATTCCGTATACAAAAGAAAAGATGGAAAGAATACTTCTTGCATATGGTAGCCTCAAAAAATTATTACCGTTGCAATGATATCTTACAAAAACATCAAAGCATTGATGGAGACACCGATTCCTTTGAGATTATCAATGGAGTCTTGCAAAGTTATACATTAACACTATATCTGTTTATAGTCTGCCAAGTCTACGTTCTTCGAAAGTTCATTGATCTTATAAAAGAACATTTCTTCACTTTAAAAATGCAAGAAGCAGTTGACACTGCACAGAAACTACGACAGACGCAGAATACACAGAGTAACCAGTACTTCTCGCACCAGCCCAGCCAGAATCCCTACTACATATCCAAGAGCAAACAGCAGGAAACATTGACCCCCACGCAAATAAAAGAGAGTATATGTGTTTTATACGAAAGTAGGTGCCTATGGTGTAATGGTTATCGTCGTAGGAAATGGACACGGCGACTCGAGTTCAAATCCTGGACGAGATTGATTGCATTTCACATAGCACTAATACCATTGAGAAAGGTATGAACCCAATTATTCTCCCTCCAGCTATGGGTAAATAGTAGGACAGACTAGGTTCTTCAGGCTTGGTGAGGCAACTAGTCTAGGAGAAGGAAAACTCTGAATCAAAACCTGTTAAACTGTGCTTAAAAATTGATCTTGTGTCATATCCTGTCCGAGCGGTGGGGTTGGTAAATATGTATACGAAAAAGAACCGTGTCTACTTTAAGAGGCAAGCTTCTAAAATCAGCTGACCAGTTTACATACATCGGCAGCAGCATCTCATCGACGAAAAAGGGATGTCAATATCCACCCAACGAAGGTGTGTAAAGGGAGTAATAGGTTATTGATGATAGGAAAATCTGATATATCCAATAAAATAAAACAGGATATCTTCCAATATTTCTATACAACTATCATCATCATCATCATGTCGTGCTGGTAACACGGATATCCCTGTCCCTCTCTCGCCACTTTTCCCTATCGTTCATCGCCCTAGGCAGGTCTTCTGGACTACATCCCGTATCCTCACATAGTTGCTGAATGTATGTTCGTGCAGGTCGTTCTGCTTTTGCACGACCATGTGTGGGGGTCCACAAGTGTACATCACTTATGAGTTCGTCCCTGCTTCTCCAGCAGTGTCCTGCATGTCTGGTTCGTCTAACTTGAATAGTTTTCGTGATAAGAGGCAAGTGGCCGTTCAGTTGGTGTCTTGTGGGGTGTTGCCGCCAGGACTTGTTCAAGATTGCTCGCAGCATTCTTATGTAATTGCCGTCTAGCTTCTTCTCCAGCCGTTTTGTTAGAGTCCATGTAGTGCATCCATATAGCAGTATCGATGCGACCGCTGCCTGGAAGAAACTGCGTTTCATTTTATCGGTTAGGTCTGATTTCCATATAATCGATAGCCTATTGATAGCTGTCCATGCTTTCGTTAACCTCGTTTTAATGTCTTTTTCGGTTGATTCGACGCTGCTTCCGAGGTAAGTGAATTTGTCTACCAGTTTAAGTGGGGTTCCTTCTAGAGTGGAGATGTCACCCGTTTGGTTATAGCACATATATTCCGTTTTGTGTGCATTGACACAGAGGCCTATGCCTGCGGCTGCTCGTTCCAAACTATGCTGTCGTGTTTCGGCTTGGTCGGGTGTATTTGCCAGTATCGCTATGTCATCGGCGTAGTCGGCGTCGGTAATTGTTTTTGCGGGGTACCTTCTGTTTCTTTTTATGGAGGTGCCCGTGGTGTAATCGTTATCGCCGTAGGAAATGAACACGGCGATACGAGTTCAAATCCTGGACGAGACTGATTGCATTTCACATAGCACTAATACCCTTGGGAAACGTATGAATCCAATTATTCTCCCTCCAGCTATGGGTAAATAGTAGGACAGACTAGGTTCTTAGGCAACTAGTCTAGGAGAAGGAAAACTCTGAATTCAAACCTGTTAAACTCCGTTTAAAAATTGACCTTGTGTCATATCCTGCCCCAGCGGAAGGGTTGGTAAATAGTACCTTCTGCTTCTTTTCTTCGTCAGCTCGAAGCCATTCTCTTTGATTTTGTCAATCGATGTTCTAAGTACGTAGTCTAGACAAATGATAAAGAGGTACGGAGCCAGCGTGTCCCCTTGTAGTACTCCTGCTACAATGTCGAAGTATTCTGTGTCTCCATTTGTGATCATACTTTTACTTTGGTGTTTCTATAGAGAATCGTTATTGCTGCTATGGTTTCTTTAGGTATGCCGTACACTAGTAGGATTTGTTCCATCTTTCCTCTGTGAATGGAATCGATGAATGCACAATGTGGACGTTAACAAAACATAGATAGAAAAAAACTAGAGGGAAACCACACAAGAATTTTGTGTGTTATCTTGAACAAATCCAGGTAGAAACACACGAAAAACAGTATCTGTATGGCCACCTGCCTCTCATCTCAGAAACTATCGAAATAAGACGAACAAGACATTAGCAAAGACTTACATCATTTCTGTGCGGACACGGGATGCAGTCAAGTGGAAATTACCAAGAGCGATGGATGATAGGGACGGAGAGTAAGAGAGAGAGCCAGGGAATTCCATGATTTCAATAATGCTGATGATAACATATGCATATATATTTTATGGGATCACATTTGTGTCTACCTCCACGTGATCTAAAATTTACAAACATCATTTTAGTTCAGAACAACATTAGAAATCAAGGCACTCAGTGAGATTCGAACTCACTAATATCAAGGAACTACTTGCTTCTTTTGCTAACCATTGCACCACACAAGACTTCCCCCCCGCCCAAGATATGAAAGAAATCCTCTTACATCAGTGTTCATGTGTATCGTTATTGAATCTAATACATTCTGTCTGTCTGTCGGTTTATCAACTTCATATAACTTCATACCTATCTACAGAATTATCTGTATGTCTGTCAGGGAGTCAGACGAAAATCCATCTGTTTAAGTCCGAACAAACTTTGTCCTTCATGCTGTCCTTTACATTGAAATTGTTGCCTCAGTATTGATTCAATCAGTTTGCAGATAAGGTATATTTCATTTATTTGTGATACTTCATTACTTAGTGAGTTATTTACAAAAAGATAGATAGATACATAGATATATAATATAATATAATATATATATATATATATATATATATATATATATATATATATATATATATATATTTATAACCAAACAAGCGAGCATCCAACCAACAAACTAATCAACATATCAAATGTGATCATAACTCTTTCTCTCTCTCTCTCTATATATATATATATATATAGAGAGAGAGAGAAAGAGATATTGATATGTTGATTTGTTTTTTGGTTGGTTGGTTGGTTGGTTGGTTGGTTGGATGATTTCTTGTTTGGTTATAAAATACTAAGTCCAGCTTATACATAAATATATTAAATATACATGATTTATAAACCAGTTCATTTATTTGCATACAGTTAGATGGTTTCAAGTATTTCTGTCAAACACTATTAATTCTATTTGATATTAATAATTTTTTTACACAGATGGCTTCAAGTATTTTTATCAAACACTAATAATTCTATTTGATACAAATCATTTATTTGCACATAGATGGTTTCAAGTATTTCAATCAAACACTAACAATTCTATTTGATAGTAATCATTTGTTTGCGCACCGTTAGATGGTTACAAGTATTTCTGTCAAACACTTACAATTCTATTTGATATTAATCATTTGTTTGCACACAGATGGTTTCAAGTATTTCAATTGATTGTTTACGAGTAGCTAAATGATTTCAGGTATTGCCGTTTAACAAAAATGATTATAGTTAATAGGAATAATAATCTCCAGTAAAAGATTAAACAGTTCTATTTGACTCATAAATGAGACCCTAAAAATGACTACCACACTAGGCAGAGTGGACCTGAGAGTAATGATAATGAAAGGGGTACTCCATATTCCCCAAATTACAAGACGGGAGTTTTACCATCAGATGAAGTTTAACGTTATACCCAGGACATTTAATTATTTTAAATTTTGCAAATAAATTCTAATAATTATATTCAACATTATTCATTCATTTGCTCCTTTTTAAATGGTTTCCAGTATTGGAAATGATTAAACAATTCTATTTGACCGATAGATGGGACCCTAACAGGTACTATCACACCAGGTTAGAGTGGACTTAGAAGTAATGTCAATGAAGAGTTATTCCCCCTGCCCCAAAACTCTAGAACTGAAACCTCATCATCTGATGCAGTTTTGTGTCATAACTAGGAGTTAAAGTTAGCATATTTTGGAACCCTAGTCAAAAAGACAGAATGTGATAGAGACATGGGTAGATAGATAAGTGAATGATAATTGCATTTTTTATTCCTAAAAGTTTTACTGTGCAAAAAAAAAAAAAAGTTTTACTGTGCAAAAATGATAATTGCATTTTTTATTCCTAAAAGTTTTACTGTGCAAAACAATATTTTTTTCATATGTAAAATAGGATTATATCAAAAACACTTAAAAAACTCACGACTTTGCATGGCTCGCAGCCGATCTTCAGGTGAGCTCGTTTTACCCTATTTTTTATTATCCTATTTTATAGGGTTGGGTTGGTTTTTATGGCATATCAACCTTTGTAGGGTATTTAATGCCAAATCCATTTTTATGTAAATAATCTGTTCTATTTAAAACAATTCAGGTTAGCATAAGTACACAGTTTAATTGTCAAAAACATTTCCATTTCAAACTATTCAAGCAGTTATATTTAACAATTCAGTTAAGTGTAAATACAGTTTTAATATCGAAAAACAGTTCTATTTCAAATAATTCAGTTAAGCATAAGCACTCAGTTTAAATGTAAGTACATTTTAATTGTCAAAATCATTTCTATTTCAAGCAATTCAGTTTACTCAAACAATTCATTTTAGCATAAGTATGCTGTTAGTTCTATTTAACCCATAGATAGGGCCCTATCAGGTGCTACCACTCCGGGCCAGAGTGGACCTGGGAGCGATGGCAATGAAGGGGTACTCTACATTCCCCAAAGCTCCAGCACTGCTGGAACCTCACCATCAGATTGTTTAGTGTCATATCCAGGACACTTGTTAGGGGGGATCTTACCCCTCAGCAGAGAAGCAGTCGGTGTATTCTACAGCCCCAGCCGACTGGGCAACCTATTTTATAGTTGAAAATATTATATATATAACGTTTCCAAGTATAAAATAGGATAAAAAATAGAGAAGTTATACTTCCTTCCCCTTCTTCTTTATTCTCTTAATTCAATATCTATCTTCATTCTATTTGTCCTACAACAGTGTCTGAAACAGTAACGTGACATATTTTAAAACACAAATGCTAATTTATTCATTAAACAGTTCCCCTTTTCTCGATATACATAATAATTCCTCCTTATTTTGTATTTTATCAAACATCTTTAGGTGATTTAATGTCACTTGATATCTTCCTGTCCTAGTCCTGACGATGGTACACTAGAACCGAAACGTAACAGCGTTGACTTTCTTCTACATTATATTCTTCTTTTTGGATTACCTTGTTTTTCAATTTTTCTCAATATTGTCGGATTTATTTTCATTATTTACTTCCTTATCTATACACACACACACACACACACACATATATATATATATATATATACAACGTTTTCAAGTGAAACTTTCTAATTATTTTATTATCCTATTTTATACTTATATATACAGGGTGCGGAAGCAAAATATGTAATAATTTTTCAAACTTAATTTTTGAGGAGGAATGGGATAAAATTTCTGAAAAATTCATTTTGAAAACATACAAATCGTTTCGAAGGCGTGTTGATACAATAATTGAAAAAATGGTGGCCATATTAAGTAAATTTACTGTTTTGAGTCGATCTTCTTATTTTGAAGTTAATTTTTCAAATTTAAAATGAATCTTGTTATATAACAGATTCGTTTATTATTGTATCTGAAAATTCCTAATTTTTCTTCCGTACCCTATATATATATATATATATACGAGGATCATTAAATAGGTTTCTAAATTTTTCGTATGGGCGCATTTATTGATAGTACACACATAAAACTCTTGTCCCCTTCGATGTAATCTCCGCCGGCTGCCATGCACTTGTACCGTTCCAGCAAATTCTGGTAGGCCCCATGGAAGTCCTCTTGTGTGAGCATGTCAATGACCTTTGTTACAGCCTCTTTCATCTCCTCAATTGTCTCATAACGACAGCCTGTGAGCTTAGGGAATAACCAAATGTCACAGGAAGCAAGGCCTGGACTATAGGGAGGCTGAGGATCTGTCTTGGTGCCCTTCTTGGTCAAATAGCCTGTGACTAGGATGGAGTTGTGGACTGGTGCATTGTCCCGCTGGAAATGCCACTGACCTGACTTAAAGAGTGCTGGTCTCTTCCCAAGGAATCTCTTCCTGAACTCCCTTACAACCTCAACATAGTAACCCTAACCCTTTGGCCAATCAACTCTGGTGGTCTGACTTCCTTACTCCTCCTACACCTCTCATCATCCCTCACAGACTCCCTGCCTTCTTTGAATCTCTTATGCCGCTCAAAAACTGATGCTTGATTCATGCAAGATGGTCGAAAAGCAGTCAGATGCATTACATACGTTTCTGTGGCATTTTTTCCAAGTTTAAAACAGAATGTTATTGCATATCGTTCTTCTAAAGTGTTCTTACGTCCAGATTGCATTTTTGAAATTCACCAGCTGTGATAATCAGGCTTTAGTAGGGAGTATTCCAATTGCTGCTGTAGCTGTTCATTTGAACCTGGAATCATAAAAATCGGTCAATCATCTTATAAGATGTATAGAATTTTCTATGACAATTTTAAATGCCTGTACAAAAAAGTCTGGAACCTTATTGAATGTGCCATGTATATATATAAAACAATGTTTTCAAGTATAAGATAGGATAATAAATAATAAGGTAAATCTAGCTCACCTGAGGATCGGCAACGAGAAACAACGTTGAAAACATCGCATGTTTGGCTTGGTTTGATTTTGTTTAGTTTAATGGCATATCAACCATCGTAGGTTATTTAATGCCAAATCTATTTTCATACTTTAAACAGTTCTGTTTTCAAACAATTCAGTTTAACATAAATACTCTGTTTATTTCTATTTGACCTATAAATAGGACCCTATCGGGTGCTACCACTCCGGACCAGAGTGGACTTGGGAGCGATGGCAATGAAGAGGTACTCCGCATTCCCCAAAGCTCCGGCATTACTGGAACCTCATCATGAAATTGCTTAGTCATATCCAAGACACTCGTTGGGGGAGGGGGAGTCTTACCAGTCGGGGTATTATGCAGCCAACTGGGCCAATATATGTATATATATATATATATATATATATTGGTGGTAGATGAAGAAGTAAAGAGCTCATCATTCAAAGGGTGGAAATCCAACTGATCTGGACTTACTTGTTTAAGCAATTGACAAAGACACCTTGAAACTTTAGCCAGTTTTTAAAGGAGTGAGTGGCTTACTGAAGGTTGAGAGAAATCTCCTGCCAAACTGTGGTAAACGAGAGGACAGTCAGGGATGGCTGTATGGAGTTGGGGCAGAGAATTTTCAGCCGGTCAGCAACGGGTCTGCGGACCTCTGTCCGTTCATACTAAAGACATATCCGTGAGCGAAAGTAAGAAAATTCATTTGCTTGCTGCCCGTTCCCTTTTCTCTCTCTCTCTCTCTCTCTCTCTCTCTCTCTCTCTCTCTTTCCTTGTGCCTCGTAATTGTACTTGGACCATATGTCAACGGGTCAGCGAGAAGAATCGGCATTTTCACGGATTATAGCTGACCCATATCCAAAATTTCATCTTCCACTTCTACATCTCTCTCTCTCTCTCGCTCTCTCGTAGATTGGTGGGGTCCTATTCGGAGAGTTGAGTACATCCTGTATCAACCCTTGCACTTTCGTTAGCTCGATCACGTGATCTCCGGTTCACGTGGTCAAATCGATTCTCCAGTCTTACGTACTTCTTTCTTCCCCTAACCCTTTCTTCTCTTGACTCTTCTTCTTCTTCTTCTTCTTCTTCTTCTTCTTCTTCTTCTTCTTCTTCTCTCTTTTCTGGGTCGTTCTTTTCCATTTCTTCATTTTCCAATTTTTTTTTTCTTATTCTTTCATTTTGAAAAAAATGTAAACAGACGTTCCCCTTGAAACTTAAATTTGAAATATACCGATTTTACAAGAATCATCAAATTGCTGAGCTTGTCATTTATCTCATATCTTTTCTTTTCTTTTCCTTCTTTCTTTCTCGTTTTCCTTCTTTTTTCTTTTTCTTCTTTTTTTTTGCTTTCTTTTCTTTCTTCTCAATTCTCTTTCCAGTATGTTCTATTTCATTTATATTCATCTCTTTTGCTCGCACACTTTTTCTTCGTGTCTTTCTTTTCTTTTTTAAAGATTGTTTTGCTTTTTTCTTCTTCATTTTCTCTTTCATTTTGTTCGCATTTTTCTTTTTTATGTTCTTTTTCTTCCTTCTCTTCTATTTTTCTTTCTTTCACTCCTTCTTTCTAGTCATTTAGTTTCTTTGTCTTTTTCTTTTTTTCTTTA